>LKNJ01003563.1:43104-64434 GCA_002120245.1 Maccullochella peelii
TGCTTGCTTTGTTCTCCTCAACAAAGAGTCATCTGCCAAGTCTACTCCACCTCCAGAGGACCGGCCACTGTCAGCATCCACAGCGGATGTGAGAAGAATCCTGCTGAGAGTGATTATGAGTAAAGCTGCTGGGCCTGATAACATCCCTGCCCATGTACTAAGAACATGTGCCAACCAGCTAGTTGATGTAATTACTAACATTTTCAACATATCAGTGTCACAGGACAGTGTTCCCACCTGCTTCAAGACAGCCATCATTGTCCCTGTACCTTAAATGTTGGCAGTGTCTAGTCTAAATGACTACCGCCCTGTGAGCTTTGAGAAACTGGTTCTCCAGCACATCAAAGACAACGTTCCAGCCAGCTTGGACCCTCACCAGTTTGCATTCAGATCCACAGAGGATGCCATCTCCACTACCCTCCACTCAGTCTTCACACACCTTTGAAATAACACCTACATCTGAATGATGTTTGTTGATTTCATCTCAGCATTCAACACAATCTCCCCCATGAAACTGGTTGGCAAACTTAGCACTCTGGGCTTGAGTACCACACTCTGCAACCTGATATTGGACTTCCTCACAAACAGACCCCAGACAGTTAGGATTGGCGGTCACACCTCCTCCACTCTAGTGCTGAGCACCAGAGCCCCCAGGGTTGTGTGGTCAGCCCCTTCCTGTTCACGGTGTTCACCCATGACTGCAATCCCTGACATGGAGAGACACCTCTGAAGACGACACTACCATCATTGAGCGGATTACAAACAACAATGAGAATTCATATCGGGAGGAGTCTTGCAGAGTGGTGCACAGAGAACAACCTACTGCTCAATGACAGAAAAACCAAGGAGCTGATCATTGAAAAAGTAGATAATGTGGGTGATAGGCAGGCACCTATCCGTTTACAAAAGGAAGATGTGACTGACTGAGAAAATTTTATTACTGGAAAAGCTAAACATAGAGATTACATAGAGATACATTTCATCTTTTTGATTGTCAGTTGTTTTTCCAGTGTTTCCCAGCAAGAAATGTTAGGCTCTGAGCAATACAGGATGTCCATCTACTTAAATTGACTCTTTCAAACAATTGGAATTGGCAGACCAACTAGTCAGATAACACATGGACAGATATAGAGAAAGCACTTTGTTACGAAAAACAAATGCCCCTAAACATCGTCTGCCATTTTGGCTATTTTCAGTTTTACTGTGTTATCAGAGAGTACAACATGCCCAGCGTTTGAAGCTGCAGCTTCCCCAAAAAGTTCCAGGCATATGTCCTTTGCTGATGGAAGAATATTAACTTCTCCCCAATATCAAAATACTTCTTTGCCTATAGTAATACGATTAGCTACCAGGTATGAGGCCTTCAAGGCAGCAACGTTAACTGAGGTTGTGAACTTTAACACTTGCCTCTAACTGTCTTGTTCAGCTCGTCTCCTCTCAAAATAATCCACTGGCTTGTCCTTTAGAGCAGAATGTTTTGTCTCCAAGTGTCAAGGTATGTGAGGAGATGCTCGTTTGATAGCATCTCCCCACATACGACAAACAAGGGCTTTGGAGCATTAGCATCCCCAGTACCGATGAATCCATATTTTAGGTAGCTGTTGTTGTATTTTTGGATTAAGGATGTTTTTTTCTTTTTGCCATTTTCAAGGTCTTCATCTTCAGTTGGCCTTTTTTCAGCAGCCCCAGTAAAAAAAACGTTTTAGCGTAGCCTGTTTCTTCATTTTTAATCATGCTACCTACCATCAAAAAAAAACTTTATGCAGAGGCTGCGCACAAACATGTGACAGCAAGCTAAACTCTTTGTGTTATGACTGCATATTTATAGTTTAATTAGATAAAATTGCTTTATCGAAAACAAACAACTCTTCGAACATTCTACATGAATTTCTCTCTGTGGTAAGCAATGGAAAAAAAGTTGAGATTTCTAGAAACATTTATAACGTGACCAACTGGTAACCAATTGGTAATTATATTCCATATGACATGAACGTAGTGTTAGCAACAACAGGGTCTGTGAACTGTAGTTGTTAAATGCTTACAAAATAATCACAATTTTTTGTTTTGGTTATAATGACAAAATGTGAACATTTTACTAGCCAGTACAGAAACGGAAAACCCAGCGAAACATGCTTCAGAAAAGATGAACAAATGCTACAAATGCTAGTGGAAACGATGCTAGAGGCGAGAAAATTGTATTTGACATTGTGGATAGACAGTGAGAGTGGAGTGTGGATTCTCTAAACAGGTAAATGGACTACTTAACGGCCCAACAGTCCGACCTGTCCAGTGTAAGACAGCAGACTGTTGTTGTAAATAAGGGCCTTTATAAAAGTCAAACCTAATAACCATGTGTTCCTCAGCCTCATGTATGGGAGCTCCAGGTCATCCCACCCAGACTCAGAACTGCTCCACCGGCAAGCCTATGGCACCCCTCACCCCCTCCAGGGCTATGCAACCAACCACCACCCAGGAAGCTCCAGACAGGGCGGTGGCTGGGGTGCTCCCGGACGCACGCTTGGTAAGGATTCATTGAATGGTATATCTTTAGAAATAAAAATCTAGAAATGCTGTATTTCTTTCTGTGTATAGTGCAGTCTGTATTTGGACAGTGATATTTGCTGACTCTCAGCTTTAATTTAAGGATATTTAAATTCATATCAGATGTGTTTATATCCATAGTCCAGGTGTGAAACTTGTATTTACTATGTCTGTTTTTGAACTCTTCCAAAACCATCACTGTTGGCAACTCTTGGTTACCTGTAGGTGAGAGTCAATGGTTGCCTGTCCATAAGTGTCAGCCCTGTGGTAGACTGTTTACCTGTCTGGGGTGTACCCTGCTTCTTGACCAGTATCAGTCCCCTATAACCCTTCCAATGGTTAAGTGTGTATACATAATGGATGGATGGATGAAGCTGTCATTATTTCCATATATTTTCAGCTAGAAACTTTGGTAACATTTTATAATACAGCTCGCGATTTACAGGAAGAAAACAAGACTATGGGGACTAACAATTGTGCATGTTAAGAGGAAAGGAGAAATAAATTATACATTAAGTATTTTTGTAAATACTGCCTATGGGGTACAGTAGTGAGAAACAAAAGTGAAAAGTGAAGGGAAAAATGGTGTTAACAATAATGATATTCTGTTAAACCTACAGTAATTATGGTATAACATATTTCAGTACAGATGCAACAATATGTAACTGTTCTAAGACACATGTAGTGATGCTGTGATCGCAGGTTGACACTCATTTACTAAACTTTTAATGAATTCTGGTTCTCTTCACATGGTTCTCTTTACTTCTCACTACTGTCAAATAGAAAACACAGCTTGAAGAGCATTTAATATACGGGCAGATATCACCTATGAGCCTTCTGCTCACAATACTATCATGCTTTTGTAAGACAAGGAACACACCAGTTTGGTTAAAAAATGAAAGCAGAGCAAGTGTGGAAGATGGGAAAAAACTATAATTGCCCAACTCAGTGTCATATTTGACAGTGTGAGGTTCCATCAGACTGTAGTGCAGCACTTCAGAAGAGGTTCTAAAAACCCAGCCAAGAATATCAAAGGTCTGTGGCAATAAAAAGTTTACAGACACACATTTCATGTTAAGGTACACTTGAAGACTTGTCACTGCAGAGGCATGCCAAACCTGGACTTGGAAGGTGAGGTGTCTGGCTCGGGAAAATATTTCAATAGGTGTGAAATAGATCGTCAAAATATGTAGTGATACACAAACTTCCTGAAATATTGTTAATTTTAACTTAAGTCATTTAATATTTTGACACTAATGCCTGTAGCTGTAATTGTATGATCTGATGTAATGACTATTTTACGGTTGACACTACCATTTGGATTTGCACTTTCAGTAATTTTCTGTTTACACTTTTTCTCAGTTGTTCAGATGCAGACACAACAATATGTCCAGTTTTAAGAACAGGGGATACCTAAACTTGTATCACCTGTATCATCACAGTTTGCAAACATTGTACACTGTAACAAAGATGTGCAGCTTTTGCACCTTCATTTATTTTATTTGCTTTTTAGTTTCCAATATTTTAATAATATATTCATGTATTAATATATTTATTACAAAGAAAGACTTTTAACTCATTTGGTTTGTATCTTCTCTTACAGTTATTATACTACCAAGACAACCCATATGTCAAATTGCGCAGAAATTCTTGTATATGTCAATATATTGATAAAGGCTCTGTTTTAATGGTGCAACCAAAGCAACAATGGCACAGTGCTATATGTTGTGCAGAGTGCTGTGGCGACATGTGCCAAGCAAGGGTGATCGCAAATCTTTGGACCATTTAGATTACTTATCTCATATCTTTTAAACAGCTGTGCCAATCACAGTGTTGCAAGATGAAAACGGTTCACCAAATGAGAAGAGATACTAGATGTCTGTACAGATAGGAAAATAATAATAGTGTCTGGATGGTGCAGAGAGGCAGGATGTAAATCCCTGGCACCACAAATTTACAGCCAAAGCAGGATGGCGGCTTCTCTGTGTAAAATCTCTGTGCCCTGTGTTCACTTTTATTTGGCAACGCAAACATAGTACGCTACATAGTAATCGCTACTTAGTTTCTGACTGTTATTTGCCAAAATAAAAGTAATACAATAAAAATAGAAGTAAAAGTTTGAAAAAAAGGCATTTTATTAAACAGTTTATATGATGATTATACAATCTATGATATGATTTGTATGAACTAAGTGAGGGTTGTGGTTTGTTGCCAGGCCTGTCGGGGCTGTTTGATGCCAGCCTCCACCATGCCAGCCCCTCGGGTCCTGACCCCTCCGTCATGAATCTGATTTCAGCTCTGGAGTCCCGAGGTCCACAGCCCCCACCCTCTGCTTCCTCTCTCCTCTCTCAATTTCGCACTCCCTCTTGGCAGACTGGTGAGTGTCAGCCTGTTAGGAGAACGCTACACTTAAAACTCATTTGTCGTATTTACAAAATAATGTGTTAATTCATTTCAGTTGCAAAAATATAGTAAAGTAAAAACTTTGTAGTTTCAAACTAAATTTGCTAACTTGTTAAATTTGAATAGTGACTTGCATTGACCAACACTGTCCATGTAATGTTGTGTCCTGTAGCAATGCATACACCAGCCCCAGCGGAGCTCTTTATTTCAGGGGCACTTCCGGGTTCCAGCTCCTTCCCCTCCTCATCAGCCCTTTCTGCATACCAGCATCCTGGCTCCTTCTCTGGACGATCTTTCACTCCCTCACTATCCCTGCAGGACACGCCTACATTTAGCCCGACTTCCAATGGTTTGCTGTCCCCCCATGATCCCCTGCTGCACATCAAAACACCCTCCCAGTCCAGCTTGGGCTTTGATCGCTTGCTGTCTTCCCAGAGTGCTACCTACCGGCCCTCCCAGGAGCCCCAGGCCCCTCCTCAGACCCAAGCCCCTTCCAGCTCCTCAAGTTGCCACTTGCCCCCTCCCCAGTTCAATCTGTTGTCCTCCCAGCTTCACAACCAGTCCTCCCAGCTCTATAATGCCTCCATGTTCTCTTCCACACCAGCCCTGCCATCCACAGCCCCCCCTCTGCCCCAGCCTCCTCCAGAGAGGGCAGTTTCCCGGCAGGACAGTGTGATTAAGCATTACCAACGCTCATCCCCAGCCCAGTCCACAACACTCCCCCTACAGCAATATGCCAGCTGTGGTGGGTCATCGGGCTACCAGCAGATAGGCAGCCACCACCGGCATTCTGGAGTGTCCTGCAGTCCCCTGGGGGACCAGAGCCCATCCTCTGACCCCAAGCCCTCACCACGGATGGAATCCAAGACATATCGACCTATCATTCAAACTCCATACACATCCTCGTCCTCCAGCTCCTCAGCCTCCTCCTCATCAGGCACTAAGGGAGCCAAGAGTTCTAGCTCCAGTAGTGGCTACTCCTCTTCAGGCTCAGCATCATCCCGTACTCCACACACTCCACCATCAGCCTCCTCTGCCTCCTCTTCATCCTCTTCTAGCTCCAAGACAAGCACTGGCTCCTTGTCTGCTCCCTCTCATCAGCAGCCCCCACTTCAGTCAGCACCGGCACCACCTCCTCTACCAGTATCCACCCTTGTTCAACAGCCAGCACCCAAGCAATGCCTCTCCACCTATGGCTCTCCATCTGTCGCCAAATCTAGCACAGGCCTACCAGACCAGACCCCTCCCCAGCAACATGCCCAGTCCTACTCTCCCAACCAGCCTCCACATACACATATGGCCCAGTCTTATGGAGGCTTCAACTCACCTCATGCCCAGGACCTGAGCTCTGGGACAGGGGGCAATGGAGGGAAGGCCTTCACTGGTATAGGCTCAGGGGGACGCTCGTTTTCTGCAGAGATAGTCTTTGGGGACTCAAGCTTTGGATCAGCTTCTCTAAGAAGAGCAGGCAGTCCTTCCTTAGGGTATGGGAGTGCTGGAGGATCAACAGGAAGTGGACCTGTATCAGGAGCTGCTGGACTTGGCAGTGGAGTTGGATCTGCAGGATCAGGGAGCGGGGCTGCTACTGTTGGTAATGGAGGCAGCAGCTCTTACCACCTGCCTGAGTCTAGTCCCTCGTCCTCCATCAATTCTACTATCAGCCGCCCTGGATTGCACTCTCCTGCTTCTGCTCGCCCTGCACAGTCCCCCGGAGGTTCAGGGGCCACCAAATACTTGTCCTCCATCCTCTCTCCTGCTTTTCTGTCCTCACCACAAGGTTTCCCTGATACACTGCAACCGCAGAGCCAATCCTACCACTCAACACCACCCAAGCCAAAAACAGAGACCAACATGCTGGGAGTTGAGCGATCACAAGATGAGGAAGAGGATGATGATGATTTCCTCATCCACCACTTACTACATGTCCAGAGCTCAACTCCCCATCCATCCCAGCATCACCCACCTCCTCAGCAACTACCCCAGCCGCTCCCACAGGCTAGGGATGGGGAAGGCAAGGGGGTGACCTATGACAAGATCTCAGAAGAACGCCACCACCTTCAGAGTGTCATTCGCACCAATAACGCCACAAGTAGTTCAGACCCTGGAACAGCAATTGGTGACACAGCAAGTGGCTTAAACAATCAGTTGGAAATATCACAGAAGAAACAGCAGCAGATCAAGTCAGAGTTGACCATATCAAAGTCCACGGCTGGAGGGGTAGGAGGGGTCAGTGACGCTCTTTCCCACTCCCATACTACCCTCTCCCATCAACAACAGCATGACTCCCTGGGATCTGTGGTCCATTATGGAGGAGGGGACCCCTACACACAGCATCCACACTCTCAACATTCCCATCACACCTCACATGTGTCCTCACACTCTCAGCAACACTCTCAGCACTCTCGGCATACTCAGCACACACAGCACTCTCAACATTCTCAGCTTAGCCATCCCCATTCCCACTCACACAACCACACTCACATGGAGCTAAAGAAGCCTTCAGATGCAAATGACAATACCTACTTGTGTAACACACCAGATGTGCAGCAGGCTCGACAAAGCCAGGTCCCCATCTCTCTAATGGATTCACCACCAGACCCTCCCCAGCAAACTCACATGCTGCAGTCTGTCCTTTCTCATACCACCCGCACCAAGATGGACTCCCAGCAAGCCCCTCCACAGCAACAGCAACAGCAGCAGCAGCATCCTTTGAGCCAGCAGGCCATGATGGGTTCAGCCGGAGCAGCAGGTTCTGCCGGGGTGGAAACCCACCCACAGAACCAGTCCTCACAGTTGCAACTCCAGCTTCAGACCCAGGGTATAGATACCCACTATAGCATTGGAGCCCAGCCAAGAGATCAAACCCGAGCCAGTCAGAACTCAGTGTCTCCGCTAGAAATGCTAGAACAATCTCTTTCCCGGACAAACAGCAGAGAAAGCGGAGGAACTCTGGACAGACCTGGGGTTGGGGTGAATGTTACAGGAGGGGATGGAGGTGGTGGAGACAGACATAGGCAGCAGCACAGACTTACACCCCGCCACCATCCCCAACAAACAGCCTCAGATCTCCATGACTTCCTCTCTGAACCAGATTTGGGATTGTCCACCCCCTCACACCTGCACCACCTCAACCAGCCACAGGCCCATGCCCACTCCCATGTCCACCACCAACAGCAAGCACACACTCACCATCAGCTGTCACACTCCCAGTTAGACCAGCTCAAACAGCACCAGTTTGACACAGTGAGCCCAGTGGGTAAAGTAGGACAGAATCAAGCTCAGCAGCAGCGGTTTGCGCCTCTAACATCCATCTGCTTTCCAGAATCTCTCTTGCATGATGAAGACCGCTCTTTCTTTCCTGAGATGGAGGACATGTTTTGTTCAGCTGATTATAAGTCAAGCTGTGCTGGGGATTCAGGGGCAGGACAGGCTGCTCAAGAAAGCCTTACCCAGGGTCATGGGCAGGGGCAAGAGGGTATGGAGGCCTTAAAAACAGGAGGTGCTGGAGAGGGCTATGATATGGTTGGTCATCACAGTGATCAAGGCTATGGACAGTACTGTCACAGCCTTCCAGGAACAGGAAACAGCAATCTGCACTTAGAACTTGACTCTATGAAGACCCACGAGCTTCCCTCCACTGTGAATACTGACCAGCTTGGCCTCATCCAATCCCAAACTCCCACTATGGGACTGAGTTCAGCAATTCAAGGGGAAGTCTCAGTCAACAAGATGATGGGAACTGTGGGAGTGGGCGGAAGTTCAAGCACTACCAGTCTAACCTCACCTATCTTTTGTTCCTCTCGACCCAAGAAACTGCTAAAGACCAGCTCATTTCACTTGCTCAAACAGCGGCGTGAGCCACAACCTCAAACAAAGAAAAGCTACGCGCAGGAGTATGAATTTGAGGACGATGAGGATAAAGCTGATGTTCCAGCTGATATTCGCCTCAACAGTCGACGCCTTCCTGACCTGCTCCCTGACTTGGTGTCTAGTTGTAGGAAGGCTGGTGGGGCATCAGGAGTAAGTGGGCTCAGTCCACTGATGGGTGACATGGACTTCTGCCACCCCTCCAGCTACTCTTCGCTTGGACACCCTCCACAACTCCTCCCAAACGATGGCCCTAAAAAAAGAGGCAGGAAACCAACTAAACCAAAACGTGAAGGCCCTCCTCGCCCACGAGGTAGACCACGTATACGTCCTCTTCCAGAGCCTCCTTACTGCAGGGGGCTGATGGGATCAGTGGCTGGAGAAAGTAGGAGGGGTCGTGGGCGGGGTCGAGGGCGAGGCAGAAGGGAGGAAGGGCTTGTGGAAATGCATCAAGATATGAACAAATCACAAAGCCTCCCATATCACCATCAGCAGCAACATCAACAGCAACAGTTCAGCCAACAGCAGCACCTCCAACAGCATCCACACCAACATCACAGGCAGCAGGCAGACCACCACCAAGCACCACAACAACAACAGCATCACCTGCATCATCAGCAGCAGCATGTTTCCTGTCCTCACCACCAACCGCATCATCAACAGCAGCAACATCAGCATCATCATCATCATCAACAACAGCAACCATCCCAGCAGCTGCAGCAAGATCCAACCAGACCTATCAAGGTAATAGTGTACAAAAGAAGAAATAATCTGGGCCTGTACTTATCAAGAATCATAGAGTGACTCCTAGAAAGTTTTAAGGGGGTAAAATTGGTCTTAGCTTTGCCTAGGACATATAATAAACTTCCTGCCTGCAGTATCTGCAATAAGAACTTCCCTCTGATGATGAATTAACGCACCTTATATGACACTTAGAAATGTAGAAAGAAATGACCGAATTACATTTTAGTTTTTAAATATGACATTATATATATTTTTTGTTACTTAAATTGTAACAAAAGCTGAAAGCTAGACCTAAATAGATTTGATACCCCATCCCCTGGGTAAAACATGATTACAAGTAACTGTGCCAATACTGATATCAGTATTTAAAAGACCTATGCCCAAATTACAGTTCATCTTATTCTGAATGGCCTTACATCATATGTATACTGCAGCTGAAATGCGATCTACAATAACAATTTAGGTAGTGTAGTGGTACTGCTGTTGTGTTGTTTGGCTTAGCTTCAGAGTGTTGATTAAATGTTGCGTGCATTAAGGTAGAACCAAAAAGTGTTTCACTGACAGTATTTATATATTCCTTTTGCCAGTTCTGGCCTGACCAAAAATGATTTAGTTTTAACACAACCAACATCAGTGGCTTATGTTCTAGATATCCAAGGTAGTCAAGCTACAGTAATTCCAACAGAGCAAATGTATGTCAGCATACTTTATGCTGAAAGTCCTGATGAATGTCTTAATCCAACCTGTCTCTCTCTCAGATCAAACTGCCTGTTCCAACCATGCTTCCATCAGAATCCTTGTTGAGGACAGATTCACTGTCTAGCACCGAGCCAGTTCTGTCTGATGGATCAGTGGGGTCAGCACCATCTCTGGGCCTGAGTCCTGGACCCAGCACCACCATGGACATCAGCAGAAATGACCTGAACCAGACTCAAGACAAGATGATGAAGCATCATCAGAAAGCTGGAGAGGTAAAGAGCACACATTCCCAAAAAACTAATAGAAATAGGAACACCTGGCAGAATTAATCAAATCTCTGTATTTTATCCTAGATGATTCAACACATGGACTAGTGACTGTTCAGTTCTATCTGCTCATTTGTTGCACTGGCAAATGTCCTTTCAGACAAATGCTGAACTCAATGTTGTCAATGTCAATGTTATGAAAAAAACTATTTGAAGTGTAAATTTATTTGGAATCATTTCAATGCCAATTACTACAATTTTCAAAGGTTTGAAAGGATGGTGAGTACCTTATATGAATTAGATACAGATTTTACCATGTAAATTTGAATGGACTGGCACTGTGCAATGTGTGACCAAAGCTGAGAGTTTTCTCATCTCCCCTGTCAAATTATACCCAACAGCTTGAGGGGGAGTGTTTTTTTCACGGGGGAAGGGCAAAATGACAAATATCTTGCAAAGAAAAAGTATTGTTTGAGCAGGGATCGGAGGCTAGTGAACATTGGATTTATTTATTCAAAAAGGGGACTTGGAGCCAAGATTTTTTGGGAGAGCAGAGGTTGCCACCCGTTATTAACCTAAAAGAAGCATATATACTTTTGTTTAAGCAATAGGCCAATTATTGATTTACCAATATTTATCAGCTGAGATTCAGCTTCCTTCTTTTTATTTGTTTTGATTCATGTTCCCCAGACCAGATGTGTATAATATTGTTTTTGTATTTTACCATTTTTATACAGAATTTAACAAGTTAACAAAATGTATGAATTGCTTTTGATGACTTGCCTCACAGTTTGTCTGTCAAAATTGTTATTCTATTGTCTGTGATGTTTTTTCTCTCTTCATGAAAATTCTTAAAATGACAAAGAATACAAATGAAAAGATAGATATAGGCAGATAGATATGATTTAGTAAAGATGTCCATCCATCCATTATCTATACCGCTTATCCTCAGGGGGGAGGGGGGGGGCTGGAGCCTATCCCAGCTGACATTGGGCAAGAGGCGGGGTACACCCTGGACTGGTCAGCAGTCAATCACAGGGCTGACACACAGAGACAGACAAACAAACATTCACACTCACAGTCACACCTACGGACAATTTAGAATCATCAATTAACCTGCATGTCTTTGGATGGTGGGAGGAAGCCGGAGTACCCGGAGAGAACCACGCAGGCACGGGGAGAACATGCAAACTCCACACAGAAAGGCCCCAACCGACCGGAGGGTGGCCAGTGGGTGCTGCCCAGTGAAGATGTCTATTCAGAATAATCGATACCCATGTTAATCAGAAATCTCTTTCACATTCTATCCTTTTACTCATTTAGCATCATGCAGGCTGCTCACATCTTACATCTCTTGTTGAGGTCTGTCACTTACTTCTTGATGTCAGGATGTGTGGGAGGAGGAGCTATAGATATGAGGAAGGGCTGGAGAGGACCTGTGCATGACAGCTTCAACTTTGTATTTCATGTTAAGAGTGAAATGAAAGCTAGTTGCCTCAGCAACAGTGAGGCAAACTGTATCTGCAGTCAATATTTAAGGGACGCCTTATGTTTCCAAATCAAGTCAAACTGATACACAGTTCAGTCATTAAGTATCTGAACAGATATCCTGTCATTGCGCCAGCTCTGTATTCAGGCACATTGGGCTTTACATTAACCAGGGACTGAGGTTAAAGTGCTGACTCAGCTTTTAGGGTGTTGGATTGTGTTCACATTTGTAGGACTCAGCCCTTTAGAAAACCTAGTCCTGCAATTTTTGAACAATGCAGCAGGGCAATCACCCTTAATATGGTGCAGCCAAAGCAACCAAGGAGTTTTTAAGGGCTAAATTGTTTTTGACTGGCCAGTCACAAGAACTGAGCATGTGTTTAGAACCAGACTGAAGGCAAAATGCAGTACAGACATGGTCTCACCAAGTGTCTGCTGATGTCTGTGGGCTGTGGACTTCAGCCAGTCACTGACTGCAAAGGATTTGCAACTAAATATTAAATAGAATAATTTTATTTAAGTTTATGTTAACTTGTCATTACTTTTTGGTCCTTAAAATTTGGGAGATAATGTACAAAAAGGGCTGCAGTTTGTACACTGTTCTTACTGACAATTAACAATGGCAATAATATAGAGTTAATATAGAATTCATATTTTCTGTACCCTCTTTAGATGACATTATATGTATATTCTTCCTCTTAAATATAATGTACATAGATATGTTCCAGATTTTATGCAACCCCCACCATGAAATCTTGAAGATAACTGGCATCTGGGAACATCTTGAAAGGGATAACATAATGTTGTCGTTCATGTAAAGAAAAGCAAACTTTATACATAACAATCTCTCTAAAGAGTTTGACTTGACCTTTGTTAAATAGATTTTTGAAGGCAGTTTTCTCTGATGTTAACACAGATGACATGGAAGAAAGAAATTGACGATCCACTGAATCCTGAAGCCTGGGCTGCTATGCAGAAACTCTCCAGTTCTGTAAGTTGCTTCACACCTTCTACAAAAATGAGCAAAGCCAGAAGCTTCATATATAATTCATACCTCATCCATTCAAACTCAAGCCTCTGGTAGAAAGAGCAACACATTCTCTACCTTCTTCACACCTCAGGTGCCTATAGGCACTTGTGCCAGTCCTGTGAGAAAGGTAGCATTTTGCCCCGGTATTTGTTGAAATTCAATGTAAGAAATTATTTGGTGGTGTAGTCTCCAGTGGAAAAAAACACAGTATTTAAATTTTCAGTCATGTTTTCGTGATTTGAGGTTTGGAGAGAAGGATGTTATAGTTGACTGACAGCCAGCTCTTTATGACTGACAAAAAAGAGAGGAGAGAGATGGCTGTTACCAGGGCAGCTGTTGCCACGATTACTACATTTTTCAGTGCAGGACCCTTGCCGCCACCTACTGTCTGTTTAGCTTTATTGCCTATAGCCTAGTGTCCAGGGCCTGTATTTATGGAACTGCTGAAAGTGAAATTTTAGAGTTGACTAAAAGTAAAAATCCTTCACTTTTATTCCTACTTACAAATTTCAGAGTAAAGATGCTCTTAAATTTAAAGGTAAGCACACCATGTTTTAGAAGGTCATGATGAATAATACGTTAGCTGAATCAATATGCATCAACAATAAAGCTGTCACTGATTTTGTTTGCCATCACTTTTCATCTTTACTGTCTGCAGTTGTCAGTGTTTCTTTTTCTTTGTTGTGTTCATCTTTTTGTTTCCATTCATGTTGTTTCCATTTCAGACGATTTCCTATTATTTCACCCCTATTTATGTATTTACATATCATAAATATATTTGATTTTTGTCCATTCCACATGTTAATTGCCACTGGATATATTAAAGATTTCAACAGTGTAGCAGATGTAGGGTAAATTCTAGCCTCTGATTTACTTTTACTGCTCTGAGCGTACATGTGATTAATCATGTGATCATTTGAGGTGTAACAGAAATGTGTGGTGAGATCATTCTTCATGTTTGCTTGAGGGGCTTCAGGGATTTGCTGGAAATGAGTGTCAGTATTTGGAAACAACAAAAAATCAGCCAATAATAATCAGATCAGTTACGTGCGTATATCCAAAATCTTACAATTTTAAACAGAAAGCTGCCATTTGAGTGAGAATATTTCACAATAGCTGGTACTATTAATTAGTTAATCAATTAGTCAGCAGATTTTGATAAGTGATTAATCATCAATTAATCATAAATTAATTTTATTTCATTCAACAACATAGTCCCAGCTTTTCTTTTCTTATGTGATGGTAAACGGAATATCTTTAGGGTTTGGACTGTTGGTCGGACATAACAAGATATTTGAGACATTTTATAGACCAAATGATTAGTCAATTCATTGAGAAATTAATCAGATTAATTAATAAAAATAATTGTTAGTTGCAGCCCTAAAAATATCACGTTAGAACCTTTTTTTTATTCTAGTGGAATGATCTGTCACATTTTGTCTGTCAAGATACTAGCACTAATGTCTAGAATATTCAGAAACAAGGGAAACTACAGAGGGAACTGGCAGAATTGTTTGTAGGTTTAAGCTGCACTAATATGAACAATGGGTCAAATGATTGTGTATAATGAAATTATGAAAGGGGTCTCTTGTTGTGATGAAGTGACAGAGAATTATCAACCACTCTTCAGTTCCCCTCAGCTCTATGCAACGTGTCCGAGTCTTTCAGCTCATTGGTTTGGTTTTACCGTCTGTTCTGTCGATTCAGTCTCTCTGCTCTCATCAACCTTGTTTCCTGCAGCAGCAGGCAGCTGTTTTCAGCAATAACACTCTACCTGCCCAGCAGCAAACAGCAGACAGACACAGTTAGAGACTAGCTAAAGAGCCAGATATTTTTCTCAGGAGTTGGTGGACACCAAACCAGAGCTAAAAAGAAGAGGGAATATTGGACTTATTCATCATTCATTCATTCATTCATGCTTTGTCTCTGCTGGATGTCTGAACTGGCAACGGTTTGCTAACATGTTCACCATAACCATAACTTTATAAGGTGATAAAGTTATGATAACAGCTTGCTCCACTGCCATCTAGTGGTAAAGAAATTAATTAACGCTGCTTTAAAGACACATAAGTCCTGTTGAGCAAACGTGAGACCAAATTACTAGTGGAAACTGTTTTTTGCAGTGTACAGAGGAATACAGCTAACTGACAGTGGACAAGGAGTGACACCATCATAAAGCACTCATCAGTGATGAGATTCTGCTCTTTTGCAGGCTGATGAGAAGGCTTTCGACTTCAAACCTGGCTTCATGGCCTCTTTTTTGGACTTCCTGAAGACAGGCAAAAAACAGTCAGACATTGAACTGGGACATGATGGAGGCGAGCAGGAAGCCCTGAACCCATGCTCCTCTCTGAAGGGAGGGATTAGGCCCTTATCCCCGCCTTCTCCTCCCCTACCACCAACTCCTCCACAGCAGCCTCCAGGAACGTTCAGTGAAGGACAGCAGGGCGAGGGAGCGGACCTGGCTCTCAGCAGCTGCCCGAGTCCCTGCAAGCCTTTGGATGAGGAGCTAAAAAGGAACCTGGAGACGCTGCCCTCCTTCTCCTCTGATGAGGAGGACTCGGTCAGTAAGAACCAGGACCTGCAGAAGAGCATCTCATCTGCCATCTCTGCCCTCTATGACACCCCACACTCATTGGCGGCTGCAATGGCTTCTGCCATGGTCAAGGCCCCACCCACTCTGTCCCCGCCTACCCCACAGGAGCCGCCACTCAGCCCCCCGCTCCCTGCCATGCCTCCCCTCATCCCCAGTATGGAAAACGGAAAAGAGGAGGCGCTCACATACACTCAACATCACACACAAGACAAGGAAGAGCAAAAGTTGGTCCCCCCACAGTTGAATAGAGAAAAGGCAGAGGTGAGGAAGATTGAGCAAGGAGGAGAAGAGGAGGAGAAGGAGGGAGGAGGGGAGACTGCAGAAAATGAAGAAATAATGAGAGAAGCTCAGAATCTGCAGCAGGGAGCCCTGGAAGAGCAGGAGGAGGAGAAAGAGGAAAGGATGTCTGAAATGCAGATTTTGGAGGTTCCTAAGGTTGAAGGTAATGTTTGTGTTTGTTCATCTGTTTGTTTTCTACTGTCTGTCTGCCACTTTAGCTTTCTTTAAAACTGTCTTTAACAAAGAATGTTAACTGAAAGTCAACTTCTCTCCTACTCAAAAAATGTATACCATGTCTTGACCTTGGGAATAGTAGTTTTACAAAATAATCTTAACTCAAGGTCCACTCACTAGCTTTTTTTCAGAGCTTTCAACTGCATCTCGTGTCCTTTATCAGGAAATGGAGTCACTCAGTTGTCATGGAGTTGGTTTACCTGTAATAACGTGAACTAACTATGTAACTTCAGTCATGTAATAATGTGGTTGTATGTGGGGGAGATGGTAACCTCTGTCTCTGTTTAAAGATGTTCTCTGATGTCAGTTGTTAATGTCCTCCTTGGTTTTTCTCTGGACACCCACTGAGTCCTGGACAGTGACGTTTGACCCCTTCCTCATTGCTGCTGTGATGTTTTACGTCTGACACATTTCTCACTCATCCATACACTTCTTACTCACACTTAGAAGACCAGTTGAACACGAGTGGATCTCTTCTCAAGCCATTGTGGAATAGCAGATGGCGCAAAATTCAAGGAGGAATTGAAAGCTTCTTTTTAAACTTTGCGCTTTCACTCTAGGGTCATGTCATGACATCTGAACCAACAACCCCATTCACTGATGAGGACCATACGAAAGCTGAGTGGACCTTGATTTAGTATTATTTAAATGAAATAAATCAATTGGCAGTGTGCATGGGTGGGAGACAGGTAAAGGATTGTGTTGTTGTTGCTGCATTGGGGGGGGCCTGCACAAAGCGGTGATGGATGTGATATCATGAGCTTGTTATTCCCTGCTGGCCAACAGGTGAAAGGAAGCAGCTTGTGACTCCATTTGTTTTGGAGAAGAGAGATGTAGCTTCCCCACACCACCACATCCCCAACAACAGCAGTGCAGGGCAATTGGAATTTCAACTTCAGGAGAAAAGGATTAAAAAAATCATGTTTCCCAAAAATCAGCCTGTCCTTTTGGGTCCTGCCCCAACATCCTGTTTCATGCAGAATCACACCAAACCAGGGAATGAAACTGTGATCTCAAAGTTATTTCATGTAATCTTAAAAAAACTTGCAGCAGTTAGAAGGTAACCTTCTCCTTTCCTCTCCCCACCATTTTTCTCAGATTCTCCATCAGGACCTGTGCTTGCTCCTGCACCTACATCCCCATCACCGTCCATCTCCCCCTCACCGCCCACCTACTCTTCACCCTCACCCCTCCCACCCCTGTGTCTCTCCGTGCCCTCCCCACTGCCGATCCAGCAGGATGAGGAAGAGACGAATCCAACTTATCCTCCTTCGGAGCAGCAGCAGCAGCAGCAGCAGCCCTCCTACCAACTGGCTCCAACTGCTGGCACCTCCCCACCCCCCTCAACATCCCCCCCGGCCATCCTGTCTTCACCCCTCTCCAACCTTCCCCTGGGCCAGTCCATCCCCCCTCCATCCACCACACCTCCCCCATCATCCTCTGATCAGGACCAAGAACCTGAAGCTGGGCAGCCTTCCCCCTCCTCACCCTCCTCTTCTTCACCCTCTTCATCGTCCTCTCCGCCACCATCACCTCCAACCCCGGAAGAGGCCCCAGCATCCCAGCGTCTTACCTCCCTCCACCTGGCAAAGAAGCAGGCTGACGTCGCCATAGCTGGGGAGAGTGAAGAGGAGGATAGTGAGAGTGGAGGCGAGGGAATCTTCCGTGAACGGGACGAGTTTGTGGTTCGAACTGAGGACATCGGGACTCTTAAGGTGGGTTCCTCCACAGCTCCCAGGAAGTATGTATGGTGAATAAATAAATTACCATTAATGCTATACACTTGTCTGTGTCACCAGATGGCCTTGCAGACAGGCCGGGAACCCCCACCCATCTGGAGGGTGCAGAAAGCCTTGCTCCAGAAATTCAGCCCAGAGATCAAAGATGGTCAAAGGCAGTTCTGTGCAACCAGTAATGTGAGTTTTCCAGCAGACATACTAAATTACCAATACTAAATTCCATAAGGAAGAAAACTGCTGGTGTACAGCTCTCTATGGGTTCAAAATGAGAGGTGTGCCCCTCTTAATGATGATGTAGATGAGAGATGTGTCTGATGGCCTAATGGTTGAGGCACATACATACAACCACAATGTCCCTGGTTTGATTCCCATCATTCCCCCTCTCTTTCCCCAAACATTTCCCGCCTATACCTTCGCTGTAAGCTGTCCAATAAACACAAAATGGCAAAAAGAGAAATGAGTGTAGATGAACACGTGCCCCCCACCTGCTTGTAGAAGGTTATGACTTAAGAAGCTCTGGAACCTGCACAACTTGAGAAACCCCAAACTTGATGTTAGTTTTTATTGAATTGCATCTTTAAGTCTAAACTTTTATCATGCCCACTGCTACGCTGATGTTTGATATAAAATGATAATATTTAAATTAGTAGCCTAAACAGGCCTTTGAATTGAATGCCATCAAACTGACCATTTGTTGTGGCCTTCTGAAGAAGGACAAGGACTGACTGACACAGTTGCTTGTTGTTTGGAAACAAACCAAACTGATCATTTCTGCACCTAGAATCTAATCTAATCTAAAGTTACGGTTCGTAACTAACGTTCTATTTCATATAGAGGCAAATAAATGAATAAATACAACCAAGAATGAATCAAATGAATACGCGTGGGACCAAAATAATGTCATAACCGTACACAATAAGATTTATAAATGAAAATAAATAAACTGAATAAATTTACTACTAAGAATCAAATCAAATGAATACAGCGATGAACAATTAATAAACGTATGAATGAAATTCTGAATACTACGACAGACAATGCATGAAAAGAGGACCATTGTATACCGGATGACGAAGTGAATGATTAGTTTGACAAGTTGTAAACACAGGGGATCACTAAGTGGATAACTGACCAGTGAAATCGCCTTAATGCATCGTTCAGCAGCTGAGAGCTTATTAGGAAGCAGAGTGAAATGTTTTACGATTCTTTATCATGACTATTGAAGTAAGATCCTATTCCTGATCTAACGCTAAATTACATTAGGAAATCTATAGCATCAACCCCAATATCACAGGAAAGTAAAGTTTCACCTGGTGGTTCAGATAGCCAGGGCAGACGTCTCTCCGGAGGGGAGGAGGGAGACGTTTCTCATGTGAGCCCGTTCTGGAGCTTTCGGGCCTCCTCAGGTGTGCTCGTCCCCACGTGGCAACTCTTTCAATTTCTTTCTGAAGAATTAATTTAGGTAATAAAGAAGTCACATGTCTGATGCTTCCATATTTAACAGTGTGGCATTCTCTGCTGCAGAACGATACCAAACACCTTATAAAGACAGTCACAGACAGTGTTAAACCAGGTTTCAATGGCAGTTATAAACAACATGTTATTGTAACAACACATATACATATTTACCATATATGTCTGTGTATATATATATATATATATGCATATGTGTACCTATATGCACAGCAAATTAATGGGTGAATCAGAATAAACTCAATATATACCAGGGTTCCTTTGATCACTGAGAGGTCTCTGTCTTTCTCCTNACAGTGTTAAACCAGGTTTAAATGGCAGTTATAAACAACATGTTATTGTAACAACACACATATATATATTTACCATATCTGTATACAGTATATATGCACAGGTGTACCTATATACACAGCAGATTGGTGAGTGAATCAGAATAAATTCAACATATACCAGGGATCCTTTGATCACAGAGATGTCTCTGTCTTTCTCCTCAGAGAAGAGGAAAACAAGCACGTGTGTGTGTGTGTGTGTGTGTGTCACAATTGGGGAATCTGTTAACAATTCAGTGACACAAACTTAACCCATGCACATAGATCTCTATGTATATCCACGTACAGTATCTTCATAGGTACAGCAGATTAAGTAAGTAAAATAGTAAGTACTGCAGGCCATCCAGCTCTGATTTCTGCTACAGGAATGTAGAAGAGGAGGAGGGGATGCAGAAGAAGGGGCTAACCCCCACACAGACACATCTGCACTCAGGGGTTGATCAGGCATTTAAGTTTAAATCTTATCTCATTACAAGCTATGATCAATTTACAGGTTATGTAAAGGCATATTAACATTTCCTGTTTCATTATCTATTAAACAAAACATCACATCTTTATCTTTATCTGGATTAGTGGATAGGTGTAAACCATTCCTGTTGGTTCAGTTTCCATTATACCTGCATCAAAATCAGCATGTTAAACATTAAACTTCAGTACTTTTCAGAGGGTGAGTTAAACATAGCATATTGATTAATATACATTTAACTAAGCATGGCAAAGTCAGTTCCTTTGTTCTTGTTTCAAGAGCTCAGAGTGCTGACTCTTCAGTCCAGATCCTGGAATGTGGGAGTGTTAGACTATTTGGCTACAGACCTGTCATAAATTGGGCAATTGTCACTTAGCTTAATGTCCTCCCTGAGTCCTGGTGGGTCCTGGTTTATGGCCCAGAGGTCATATAGATAACATGATGTTTTGGGAAACTTCATCCTTGAGTCTTAACAAAGACTTGTTTTATGGCAGGGACCATGGCTGTCCCACACTTTGTAGATAAAACTGAAATGCTAGTCTAGGCCCTAAAAAGCAAAGATCACTGTTCTATGTTAAAAGGAAAATGTTTATGTTAACATTTCTTAAATTATATGTTAACACCCCTTCCAATGCATCAGACCAAATACAAATTTAATAATATTAAAATTCAATAGTAAATTTAAAAAAATAAGTAAATCTGGTCATGCAATGCACCCTTTCTAAAGTATGAAAACTGACAACTCTATATCTATGGATAATTTTATAATCAATCCCATTGTCAGAGGAACAACAGTCCCATATACTGCAACAGGAATACACACAAAAAAGACTCAAAATGAACCTTACCTTCTATTTCTTCTAGCAATCCATGGTCATGTCAGTGTCCCAATCATAGCAAGGGTCCATCAAAAGAAAACCGTGGATCTGGGGGGGGAACACCATTCCTCTGTAAAGGCTGTAGCATGTTATTGTCATCATTTTCATATTCACCAAACCATTCTGAGAGTCCTGGTGCACAGAAGCATCTGCATTTGATATGTTTATCCACTCTTTTATTCAGGTTTTTCCCTTACTTTGTTTCAAATTAAAAACAAAAAATGCTACAGCCTTTACATTCACCAGATCTAAACATGTTACGGTAAGGGAAGGACCCAGGCGCAGACAGCGGGTGGAG
>LKNJ01003564.1:0-36417 GCA_002120245.1 Maccullochella peelii
TGCAGGCAGACGTCAGTGTTTGTGTAGTTACTCTCACTGCCAGAAGGGGGAGACAAAAGTTCAGCACTCCAGCTTTAACAATAATATACTCATATTTAAAATGCAACTGACCAAGTTGACCAGCCGGCGCAGGCCGTCCTGGTGGTCGAAGAGCTGCAGCACCGCTCTGAAGGAGAAAGAAATAGAGAAAAACATGGTGGCGTGGCAGACGCCTGAAGCGTGGGACGACTCCAACAGCCACAGGGCGTAGGACACCATGTCTGACAGCACACCGTCCTGGAGCGTGCACACCTACACACACACACAGTAGAAATAAAGAACAGGATACAAAGGCTCTTCACCCTCAGCCTGTTTAATCCGCCTCAAATGGAGGTTTATCCAAAACAAATCCATGTGCAGTGGAGGTGGATCATAAGACCCTGACCCCTCAGGCCCCAACCTCAAATGAAAGTCTAAAATCAAATAAACCTTTGTGAAGATGAACCCAATAAAAGCCTTTTGCTGTTTTGTTTTTTTAACTTGATTAATGACTGAAACCATTAACGATTATCATAATCGTGATTCATCTATTTTGTCTGTTGACTAATTGTTTCATTCTAAGCGTAACTAGAAGCTCAACCCTCAACCTTAAATGAACCGTTTGAAAAAGACAGAAGCAGCTACAACGGCCTAAAGGTCTAACACTCAAAGCAGTTGTGTGTGTGTGTGTGTGTGTGTGTGTGTGTGTGTGTGTGTGTGTTAACCGTACCCGCTCCATAGCATCTTGATTGTATGCCAGGTAGTACAAGCAGAGAGAAACTCCAGTCGCTGCCATCGAAGGCCTCGGGATCTCCAGGAGTTTTTGCACTCCTCCGTGAGTGATGAACTCTGCTGCAAACTTCTTATGGAGGAGCAGCGAGGCGAGATACTGGAGACAGAGACAAGAGACGCTATAAACAACACTGAACTGATAAAAAGGTGGTGAGACACATCAGTGAACTGCGTCCCACTGAGGTACCAAAGTCAAAGAAAACATATGTTTCTATACAAGGAAACATCTGTATATTTAATACACGAACAGTAAGAGATCAGTTTGGCTGTTGGACTGATATAAGGGTCAGAGCCCTCAAGGGCTTTAGTATCTTTACTATATGTGTGTGTCGTCCATTCATTGTCCAAACAGAGGTTCACGTAGAATGACATTGAATACCTTTTTCACAGACATACCACTTCGGGACAATAAGACCTACAATTACTAAATAAGTACAAGAATTTACTGACAATTACACCACATTTCTGTCAGAACTACAGGGGCTGTGTATAACAATAACCCCTAGTAATATAATTAATAAATCAACGTGGAGCAGCAGAAAACTGATGGGTGGATTAACCGCTTACTAATAATTAATTTAAGTGTATGCTATAATTGACACATCATTATGAGAGGACGAGCCTCCCAGTGGCTACTGCGGCGATCAGTAGTGACAGTGTTTGCTGCAGGAAACTCCACAAAAAAGGAAAGAGCAGCTCAATTCGCTGTCACAATACATACAGAAACATATTTAATGTTACTAAGTCCTGCAGACACTATGCAAACCACTGTTGTCTAAACACAATTTCGTTGCCGAGTCACATTAAACACTAGGCAAAGAAATGGACAGTTTTGTGGTGTAAAAAATGAGACGCCACTGAGTAAAGGTCAGCACAGCCCCACCCACAAAGGTCTGGCTTATCCTTCACACAGACACGTTCTTCTGTGGGGAGGGGCTGCAGGGCTGCAGGACGAGCCAGATAAAGACTATGTTTACGAAGGTCATTGAAGAGTTTGATTTGTAAAGTTAAAAATCAAGCACGTTGTGTGTTAAAATATAAACTTGCTTACTGCTGTTTTTAGAAACAAACCTTCAATCAGAACATTTGAAAATGTTTCAGGGCAGAATTTTCATTATGCGACAGGATCTTATGAAGGAAGTTTTCTTTGTCTTTTAACACAAAGCGCCCAGAGTTGACTTACTAATGTATTAGATATTATACAAATATACTTGAACAATGAACCAACTAACTGGATTAAAGAGCAACCTGACTGAAGAAATATCCAACTATTTACTGACTGTATGACTCTGCTCTTTCTTTTATAATTATAATGTAGAGTGCTGCATTCAAAGCACACTAAGCCATCAGATTTGAGAGCAGCGATGGGTGACACCTTGACTGGGTGGCCCTTCTTTTGGTGGCGTCGGAGGACGAGTCTTACCAGGAGGGCGTCAAAGGTGAGCTGGACATTTTTGGTCTGCCTGAGGTCTATGTAGTTCATCAGCAACGACCGGGTGTCCAGCTGCATGAAGACGGCGAGCAACTGCAGAGGAGAGACAGATTACTGATTTAATAAGAAGAGTAACGAGAGATTAAAAGATGGAAAGAGCCCACTGCAGCCTGAGCAGGAGAGTCGAGGAACCCTTTTTAAACTTACATTTTAGTTTAACTTCATCTCATAGGGTTAGGGTTATCTCTGGTTCTGCTGCTTTGATTTCGATCAGGTTTTTTGTGTCCGTCGTGAGTCCGACAATGTTACAGGAGTGTAATGATAACTTGGAGTACTCTTTTAAGTACATTAAGAAATGCATAATTAGATGTGTGATGGGGGAGAAAAGAAATGTCAATTACCCCATAACCTTAATGCATTAACAGGACCATCACAGGACTCCATCTCCTGAAGAATTTGGGCTTTTGGAGCCTCACTGCTCCAGAAGAACTCCCTCTGGAGTTCTGGGAATATCACGATGGATCACGTCTTTGAGGGCATCAAACACAACCTTCTAAAAATGACTTTGCACTGGACCAAAAATATGACTATGGCAGTCCACATTCTCTCCAGCACTTGTCTGAGCTGATCAGGCTCCAAAAGTATCTCGTTATTACTTCCTTTGAACCGGTCACCACATGCACCCCCCTTCATACTTCTCTCTAGGTATCTAATGGTACGTCAGTGTTAAAGATTAATTTTAAATACTGCTGCTGTTATTTGTATTATTTGGAAAAGTCTTTGCGTATGGAGTCATAAGAGTGCCATAAAAAAAAGAATACAAATGTAAAAAAATAAGAAAATAAATGTGGAAATATAAAGAGGAATAAATAAAAGAATAAATAAGTAAATAAAAAAATTGGAAATATAAAGAGAACTAAATAAAAAACAAATAAATGTGGAAATATAAAGGCAAATAACAAAATATAAAAGAATTAAATAATTTTTATTTATCTTCACATTTGTTCATTTATTTCTGTATATATTTATATTTTTTTTAATAATGTGATAAATACATTTATTTTTATCCCTTTATTTTTCCTGATTCTTATCCTTATTGCTTTTGCAATTGTATTTCTTCTTTTACTTATTCCTCTTTATATTTCCACATTTATTTTCTAATTCTTTTACAGATTTATTCTTTTTCATGGCACTCCAATGACTCCATATTTGGGGTCCACAAAGAGCAAGTTGCGGCCTGCTTGCGGTCTCACCTCCTGGTAATCCCCGAGCGGGGTCAGATACTGCAGGATGAGCCTCTGCTCCGTGGCCGGGCTCAGCGGCGACAGGCGGTAGTCAGAGCCGATCACCATCGAGCTCATCTCAGACCAGGAGGTGCTGTTGGCCGGCTGCTCGCTGGAATCGTTTCTCTCCCCCTCCTCCTCAGTCCTGCAGGAGGAGGAGGAGGTGAAGTTGAGTTTCTGCTTAGCCTTCCTCCCATTTTCCTTTATTGCCCGTCTCTTCCCTCCTCCTCCTCCTCCTCCTCCTCCTCCTCCCTGCCTGTCCTCCGTCTCCCTGGAGGCAGGGTCCGGGCTCGCTTGGTAGACAAAGTCTGGAAGCAGTCGGGCCGAGCTGGATCCACCGCCGCTGCTGCTACAGCCACCATTTTTCAGGGCCGAACCGAGCAGTGAGAAAGGTTTGGAAGTGGCCTTTGACACTGGCCTGCTGCTCTCTCCGTCTCTCTCTTTTCTCTCCTCCTCCTCCTCTCCCACATCTCCCCCCTCCGTCTTGTCTTGCTGGTCTGTTGAAATGCTTGAGGTTTGGTTGGCTTCAACCTGAGAGTCCTGAGGTAGATTCTGGGGCATCTTGGTGGAACAAAAGTGACTCTGGGCCTCTTCAGTCTGCAGCTCATGCAGGCGCTGAATCATGATCGGTACCTGGATGTTCGGAGGAAACAAGTGCTGGTGGTAATCATATTCTATGCTAATAATCACATTGCCACTGCTAACTTCCTGTTATCTTAACTAATTGTATTTAACTCGGACCATTTTGTTAACAAGTTCTCCATCAATAAATTTCTACCTTTTGGGTGATTTACAGAGCAGATACCGACTTTAACATCCTCTACGAGAATGTGGATGCTTTCAGGAAACAAAAGTATTTGGTGTGAAAACTTTTCAGACATCAGCAGAGGCTGAGAAAACCATCTTATATCTTAAATGTGAGACCTCCAGCAGCACCCAATACGCAAGCTTTATTTAACTCTGCATGTGTACACGTGTGCGAGACCAACCAGCTGAGCGTTCTCCTCTCGGTAGCTGGCCGCCACTTCCTGGTTGCTCATGGCTCTGGCCAGCAGGCCCGCGGCGTAGACGCACAGCGGTCGCTCTGCTTCACGAGCCCAGGAGAACAGCTTCTCCACCAGACCTTCCTGTCACACACACAACGCAGCGCTGACTCACTCACAGGTAATCAGAAGCGCAGCAAAGAAGCATTGCTGACACTTTACCTCAACCTCCCTATTTAGCATTTATAAGCGTTACTCTAAGTCTATTATTGATCTTTCTGAAGTTGTACCTTCTCTTGGAAGACGACGGCGGTCTCCAGGCCCGGCATGATGTTCTGAAGCAGACGACAGGCCGCGGTGTTGAGGCTCAGCTCCCTGCTGGTCATTATGTAATTGTCCAACAGCTGGAAAACACACACAAAACAAATGAACGCTGCCCTTTTGCAGCAATTCAACTTCCTTCATTTACGTAAATAAAGACAATTAAAGACATGGTTAAATTTAGATTATGCTTGTTTTTTTGAAAGTTATTTATTTTCAAAATCTGTGTCCATATTTTTGACTAAATGAAGTGAAACTAAATGTCAATTCAGTCCACTTATCAGGCATCAACTGCTTATTTCTTTTTTCCTGTTGTTTTTCTACTTAACTACATAGACAAAGAAACACCTGGACATAGTTTTATATTTTAGCCAATTCTGAGCTTATTCTTTCAGTCAGTACTGAGGGAATAAAAAAGGTCATTACGTCCTCCAAAAGGCCAAGATATTAATAAAACTAAAAATCAGCTGCAAGTTTAAGATTCGTGCTCCGTTTGTCAGAACGAGAATGAAACTCCTCCGTCACACTCTGGCGGACGTGCACACAGCCTTCACAAACCACATCGCACGACTCAACAGAAAGCTCAGCCGTCCTCACCGCGTTAGTGAAGTCATCATTCATAAAGAGCATCTTCAGGAGCTGTCCCAGCATGCAGTCTGGGTCTGCGCGTCCTGCAAAGCCACACAGGAGTCAGGAAACCCCGACCGGCACATTTACACCGCAAAACGCTCAAAGACGATCTGTGATAATCACATCAGGTACCAAGTCTTTTTGGATTGTTATAAGAACAAAAGACAGAATGATTACACATTTCACTTTGGTTGTCTCTTCACTGTTCTTTTTTTTATTATTATGCACTGGTTTAAAGATTTTGAACTGTAACATGTAACTTTAACGATTGCTTGAACTATCAAGGGACTGGTGAGGGAAATTAGCCTCGGCTATGTGCACGTGTACAGCACAACTGTCAGTGTTTCACTGTACTTGTCCCTTACAAATAAACAAATAAAATAAAGAGTGTAAATGGAAGATAACCTGGATGGCGGTCATCAAACGGATCAGGGTCTGCTTTGTGATACCCTCCTGTCTCCCGTTCAATCAGCTCAGATATTCTGCAGAGATGAGACACACAGTCACCTCCTTTATAACACCCAGAGACACAGACAGGCAGACAGACAGACAGGGTCTGACATTAAGCTCTGTCTGTCTGATCCAATAAAACAAAACATGACGATTGCTGCTCACTAACTTAGTAAGGATGGACACCAGTTGCTCTGTGGTGCCCTGCTGTGCTTCCTCCCATTCGTCCAGCAGCGCGGCGAGATCCGCCTTAGCATCCACCGACATGGCAACCGCCATGGCAGCAGACACGGCAGCCGACAAGGCGGACGACAGGACGGCCGACACGGCGGCCGACGGTTCTTCGTCCGGGGAAGACATTGCTGCCTGGAAGACAGAAGGAGACGGAGAGAAGAGGTGGAGGAAAAAGAAAGGCAGAAGAGAGTGAAGAAGAGCAAAAAGAGAATTCATTCATTCAGAATTTCCCTCTTTTACGATGAACAGTGCAAAGGCCCGAGTTCTGCTGGAAAACAACTAGTTTCTACGACCAAAAGTTTAACTAGCTGTTCAGAACGGCGACACTGGAAGGCGGCGTGAAGAGCTGGACGTCACAGAGAGGGTTAATCCTAAATATGGGCTGCACATTTTCAGACAGTCTCTCCCAGAAGACGTTCACAGAAATAGAGAGAGAAGTTCAAACCCCGGCTCCCTTCTCACCTCCACTCAGCTGACCAATCGCAGCACGAAGTGGGTGCGTGGATGTCGGGTTGTCTGTTTCGGAAAGTTACGATGTGGGAATACTGGCACCTTAACTCTCTACATCTGTTGATTTGTAGACGTTCAACCTTCTGCCTGCTAATGGCTGATTTACATTTGAATGATGATGTGCATGAACACATGAAGTCAGAGCACCTTCCACACCAAGTTTCACCTCAGCCGTCCAGAACATTTGGGGAAATTAAAAGCACTTCTTGATGCAATAAAAAGATGATAACGGATTCCTGCTTTTTGAAAACCTAAACGTAATTTAGCCAATCCAGGTGTGCCCCCTCCTCTCCAGTTACACGCTGTAAATGACTGTTTCTGGCTGTCAGGTGGGGAGTTTTTAAAAATAATATAGTTAATCGAGTTTCAGCAGAATCATATTGTGATTTAACTCCACTCTGCACCTCGTATGTGTCATTATTACACTCGATTACAATCGATTTTCTAAAGAAATAAAAACCCTGCGATGTTTAAAAACATTTACTGCGGTTCTGAAGGTTTTTCCAGAAAAATCAAACACAAAAAGATTCTGTCTGTTGCTCAAAAATAAATAATCTAATCCCATTTTCTATGTTGCGACTGTTTCCTGACCCAAATGATCCGGAGATGACACGTCCTTGCTCAAGTTGTACAACGTGAACCAAACTTTTATAGATAATCATTACATTTATTTTCAAATTAAACAGTGCATCACTACGGTCTTCGAGGACTCTGGAAACGCCTTAAGATCTGCAGTTAACGAGACGTTGGCTCAGCTCTGCGCCTCGAGCGTCATGGTAACACATGAGAGGAACAAAGTTCAGCTAACTGTGATGGTTGGAGCTTTGCAGGTTATTGATCGACGCATTTCTGTCGGCCAAATGAATAAATCCAAGAACACGTTATTAAAAACAACAGCAAACAGAATTAGTTTTTACACTCATGAAGAGTTTGGTCTCAGGTAATGTCTAACAGTGGAACACAGCTGGTGTTGTTGTGCAAACATCTGCCATATCACAGTGTATACTGATATCTGCAAATATCTTCATTAAGATTTAAATAATTACACATCGCCCAGCTCTACCTGGCTGTCCTGCAGTATTCAGTCTATTGCAGAATCACCTGTATCACCATTATTATCATGCATGTGTCTTGTATTGTGACACTGTGATACCATATGTTACCCTGTGACTCCCAACGCTGATGGCTTATTCATGTTAGTGGCACTGTGGAAAACTGCTGGCAAAGAAAGCTGAGGTGCAGCAAGAAAATAATAATAACAGAGGAGTCAGCAGTCAGAGGTGTTGTAAAGAAAGTAATATACCCGTGTGAACCTCAGAAGAGAAGATGCCACAGGCTCCAGTGTCACCTGTTCCACCTCTGTTCTTTAAAATCATCATTTCTGTTCCCTAATACGTACCAGCAGCTGTCTGCCTGTGGCTGTTTCAGACACTATGAGAGGTGATCGCAGGTGAAAACGCCTCCGTGGTGCTGTGAGTCCACGGCAACAGGTGGCCTCTGGTCCTGGACCAGCCGCTGCCCAGAGGACCCTCCGTGCTCTGCGTGCGGGAGCTCAGCTAAAACGGCGAAAGGGTGACAGTTAGCAAACTTAGCTAACCTGCCTAAATTCCCGCCGCTTCCTTCTGTTCATCTGCATCTTCTCTTAGTATTAAAAGTGTGCCCCCCCCCTCCCTCTGGTTAATGCTGCGGTGCGGTGCGGTGCGGTGCGGTGCGGTGCGGTGCGGTGCAGCAGCGTGTTGCCAGCCGGTCGCCTCATGTCAGAGTCACACAAACAGCTTCAGCTAGCAGCTTCTCTCTCTTTAAGCGCCGCACTCACCTGGAGACGCGCTTCCTCCGCGCTCTGCTGCTCACTGCGGCTCGTCGTTTGCACAAATTCCGCTAAATTTTGCCGTAAAGGAGCAAACGAAACGACGCTGACGTTCAACGTTTAAGGGGGAAGAAATAAAAGTTTCACGTTTATTTTCAAACTTCTCCCGGCGGCTGCACGCGACGTCACCGAACGCGTCGACGCTGGATGACGAAAGACGGCGACCCTCCTGATGGGACTTGTAGTTCAAAATGTTATTTTGGCATTGCCTCAATTGTGAAGAGTTTCTGGCAGAAATGTTGCTTTTATTACTGAATGTACTGATGAAAGCTTTCTTACTTTGGAGGAAAGTGTTGTTTGGTCTCCTGGAAGATAAAACACAGAGAAACACGTACGTGCACATGATTACTCTTATTATTATAGTAATAAGAGTAATCTAATGGTACAGTTAAGAAACCATGCTTTATTGCCTTTAGCAACGAGTTTAGAAAATACATTTATTCAGTTCAACACTCAACAAAAGGAAATTAAAAGTATAACAGCTTGAAGTACTACGTTAGCAATTTTTATATAGTTCTTTATTCCCCCTAGCACTAAACTATTATAAATAGCTTTTTCTTTCTTTTATTTTTTTATTTATTATGTGTTTCCTTTTGTACATGGTGTGTACTTGTAACATGTCTTCATTAAAAGAAATAAAGTTAAACAAAAAAACAAAAACCTTATGTATTGTATGTACAAATCTATTATAAAATAACTATATAACAAATCATGTTCTTACACATTGTCTAAAACCAATCCAGTCCATGAAACTTGGAAGAAAAGTCCAGGATTTTCACAATAATAACCTTAACTCAAGGTCCACTTACTACCACTTTAACCATTTCTCACTGTCTTCATCGGCAGACGGAGTTTAAGATGCAAGTGGATCATGAGTTGGGATTTTTTCAAAACTTTTCGCCCATGTACAGTTACTGATCTATGGATAATACAACAGTAATAAAATCAAACTGTTGTCGGTTAAATAAAGATTTATTTGTAAATTGCTGCTACATGCTGTACTAATCACAATATATTTCTACTTTTGTTCATTTTGTACCTTTCAGAAGAGTTTATGTTTGAGACAAAGTTAAAATGCAGATTCATTATCAATATCTGCAATAATTAATGGTAAGTGCTTGGCATAGCTCCAATTTAGCTTAAAATACTTGTCTTCCTTAGTGTATGAGATTGGTACACTTCCCGTCACTGAATTAGGCAAAGAGAACTACAAACAAGTGCAAATCTTTCGGACATTCTGCTTTCACTGACAAAAACAGTCAGTTTATTGCATCAGTGCAATGTTTTGTCCTGCACCTGTTTTCAGGTGCTTGTTGGAAAAAAAACTACGTACAGAGCAGCAACGCTCTGTATTTATTTACAAGGTGATGTTTAAAACAGTCAAGCAGTCACATCAAAAGCAAGAAGCAAAGAGCTGCCAGTCTGCTGCCAGCAGGGTTCCTACACGTCCCACTTCAAACCGCCGTCCCTTCAGAAAGTCCTGGACACCTGAAGATTTGGTTCAAGGTTCAGAAATAGATTACTCACACTAACGTCCGCCATCACTCCTCATGAGAAGAACTCACCAACATCGACTCTGATCTCCGACGTCTCTGAAGCAGGTGGAAAACTAACATATTTCTCTACAGGGATCAATATCCAGCTGCAACGATTAGTCAATTAATCAATTAGGCGATCGACAGAAACTTTATTGCCAACTATTCTGATAATTTATTAATCGCTTTAAGTCATCTTTTAAGTAAAAGATCCAAACATTTTCTTGTTTAAGCTTCTTAAATGTCTCGTGCTGCTCTTTCTCGTCTTTACGTTACAGGAAATTCAATATTTTGGGGTTTAAGACAAAAATAAGACATTTGATGACATCACTGCGGTCTTTAAAAATGCTCATCACAATTTTCCTAATTTTCCTTAACTCAAGAAAATAATTGGCAGATTAATCAATCATGAAAATAATGGTTAGTTACACTGCATGGAACCACTCAACATGTACTTTATTAGTTTTCACACATTTTGTTGCAAAACATTAAAGCTGGAATTGATCTCTTTCATTGTGTATTTTCCCAGACGTGCAGGAACCCTGATTCTCTGCTAGTGTGTTTTCAGTTTGTCTCCAAACAGCGTCATAAAGAGTCCGTACAGGAACCCCACTGTGAGGATGAGCAGGGTGCTGGACACGGGGCCAAACGACAGGAGGGCCCCCAACACGTAGAAGAGCAGCAGCAGCAGCATCGTCCTGTAGCTGGCCAGCAGGCGCAGGCTCAGCCTCGGCTGCTGCTTCCTCTCCAACGTCCGCTGGGACGTCGGGCTCTGCTTTAGTTTTGTGCTGGAACTGGGATCCGTCAAGTAGTGACGACCCAGGCGACCCAGGAAGTCTGGACGTGAGCAGAGCGCATTCATGTGCCCTCCGAACTGTGGGAGGACAACAGCAGGGTTAAATTACTGAGAGAGGTTTAGTCCGCGGTTGTATTTCTCATCATTATGCAACATTCATCAACAGGTCAACGCCAAGAAGCTTTAGTTTGAAAGAAAAAAGACGATCGTTGTTTTACCTGATCTTTATTAATATTAACTGTTCATTATTGGACAGCATTTTCCTCTGGGCATGTTTGGTTAAACTGGGCAGAACAAAGATGTTTACATGTGGAACCTAGCACTTTATTATACTATAAAATCTAGTATAACTAAGGAAGCCCAATATTCACTTTCCTTTTAGCTCTGGTTTGGTGTCCACCTACTCTCCTGCAGAAACTTTCAACAAGCGACTCTTTTCACATTACACATAGTCGTAAACCATTGTTAATATAAAATATTTTTAAAATAAGCTGCTTTAAAGAAGCAAATACAAAACTTTTATGTAGCTGTGATTACGCATTTAGCTTCATTCCTATCTGTTGTAAAAGATGTCTTCATTGTATAATGGTAGGAAATTCTTTGGTTGTTTGTTTTTGTGCAATATCATAAATGTTATTTGTTACTTACCCTCTCATTAACCAGAGAAGAGATCCTGTAGAAAAGCCTGACCAGCAGGGCGTTCTCATAGCTCCTAATGGGCTGGAGCTCCGGGTCTCCTTGATACTGAATGTCAAACCTGCGCAGTCCACTTATGATCTGCACAAAACAGACACGGTGTCAGCGTTTTAGTCTTTGCTGCTCGGCCCACAGTTCTAATGCATGCCCTCCTTCTCTTGTACAGTTATTTGAAATACTAACCTGCCTCCGGCCCAGGTCGGTCAGAATAAGTCCGTTCTCTCCCTGGACGCAGTCTGGCAGCTGCTTGCAGTTGCCATCATCCTGGGAAGAACCCAGGTTGGATATAAGCTGACTCAGCTGCCCTTGGTTCAGCTACAAAACAAACAAAAAAAACGTAAAATTAACCACGATGTTTTTATACGAAGGAAGTTCCTCTGAATGTCCAGCACTTTCTGCTGGCACTGGAATGTAGACGCTCAAATAATGTAATATACGATATACGCAGTAGTCTGAAAGCCAGTTCAGACGAAACGGTTTTAGAACGTCGCAGGGAAAAGTTCGACTCGAGCCGGCTGACGGCGCCGCCTGCGACTCGGCGTGTCAAGTCGCCAGCGGCTGGTTTTAGAACGTAAGGCACGCCGCCTGTTTCAACAGCCAATCAGCTCGTCAGCCGGTCATCTCAACCTTCTCGTTTCTTTTAATGTTTTCACCGTTTCATCAATACTAGAAAAGGGGTTTGTGTACAGCTTTTTAAGAGTAAAATTCAAGCACTTTTAAAGCACTTTCAAGGTACCTAAACCAAAAATATGACAAAAATTATGGCGGGATCGTTTCATTTTCATTTTTCATTTCAGATTGTTGTGTGAATAAAACACCAGATTATGTTGAAAATCAAGCATTTTTCAAGGAGTATATTCAAATTCAAGCATATTCCTAACCTTGAAAACATAACGCTTAATATTAAGCATTTTCCAAACTTTCAAGACTTTATACGAACTCTTTAGAAATGCAACTGTAGCAAGTAACTCACTATCAAATCACTCACTCACATTACTGTCCTCATTCATATTTTAAGACGCTAACCCCGGCAGTATAGAGAGTCGTTGCTATGGAAACGACACACCGTCTCGTCCAGTCGCATTGGTGTAAACTGGTTTCAGGTTTCAGAGCGTTGCAGACCGGCGCATTGCAAGTTTCAACTGGTCTCGTCGCGAATGGTTACAAGATTTAGAGATTTATTCTGCATTCATAACTTTTAATGTCTTTTCAAAGTAACTGGTTCAACAAGACACGTCTACTTATGTCAGCAGCTTTTGGATTTTAGAATTTCAAGAAAATTCACTTGGATTTGGCCTGGAAAATAAAGAAAGTAATCCTGAAAAGTTTTTAAAAAGTGGATTAATTTATCAAATTTGGATGGCAATGCTGGCCTGACGGTGGGTCGACTGGTCCACCACTTTGGTCCAGACTCAAATATCTCAACAACTATTGGATGGATTGCCATGAAATTTGTTTCATACTTTTATTTTACCCTCAGGATCAATTGTAACGACTTTGCTAATCCCTGACTTTTCATCGAGCGCCATCATCAGGTCAAAATTATATAAGCGCCAGTAAAACAAAAAAATAAAGCGTCTACACCGAATCGTTACTGAGTGGAAATAAAACCCGGGAAAACAAAACTAAACAACACTCAAAGTAATCTGACCTTGAAGATTTGACACAAGTTCTCCAAAGCTCTCTCCAGGAATTCGTGGGTCTTTTTCAAACATTCCCCGCTCTCCTCCGGCTCGGCCCCGGAGAAGGTGTTGTTGAGATCAGGGGAGCCCATCCCAAACCAGGACAGGAACGACTTGTTGGCCGCCGCCTCATTGGCGTGATCTGATATCCTCTTGGCAGTCTGTCTGGCCTGTGCAATTATCTGGATTAACTTCATGACCTGCAAAATGGGCATCAAATTTAGACTTTAGACCACCACAAGTGGTCACTTCAGTATGACTTCCCACTAGTTTGCCACTTCACTGTGTTTGACGAGGACTAAACTTACTGCTGTTCTGAGCTCCGGGCCATACATCTGTTTGTACTGGCAGTCCTGGCCTTCCAGAGCGTAGACGTGGCTCTTCACCCTGAACACCACGTCTGTCATCACCCGTTGCCGTGATGACAGGTAGCTGCCTCCTTGGCTCGGCGTCAGGTAGCCGCGCGGTTGGCGGTGGTGGAGGACGTGCTCTGGCTCCAGAAACAGCTGCTCCCCTGGTGACAGATGTTTGGTTTAGTTTTGTTCACAGAGTGAGAGTGAAAGTCTAAAGTTAGCAAAATGTCTAACTAAAGATTATTTTCATTACGGACTAATCTGACGATTACATTCTCAATTAATTAAAGGTGACGTCTTCAGATTATTTTTTTGACCGACCAACAATTTAAAAGACTAATCATTCATCAACATTGTTGCTGATGAATTTTCTTTCCACTAGTCGATAAATCGTTTCAGCACCAAAAATGTCACATTGTGCGCCAGCTATGCATGCTGTTGATGTCAAGAGATGAAAAAGTTGTAATCTCATTTAATCCCGGGTTGGTTTGGTTGACATATAAAACATCTTTAGTTTTTTAAACAACCATTTCTGTTCTCCAAAGTATCAATAATTTCATGTGATGTAAAGAACAGGATTGTTTTCACAATACTCAATGTGAAATCAAATATCCTCATAAAACACAGATAAAATTGATTGATTTAAAGAAGAATGCCACCTGTGACTTGAAGTCCGTGTTGTCTGCATTTCTGACCTCACCTTTCTGGATCATCTCAGACAGGTTTGGCTGAGCGAAGACTTTGGCCACCCTGAAGACCATCAGTGCATTTTTGGCATTAACCAGGTCTGTCCTCACGGTTCTGTTCAGAAACACCTGGAACAGCTTCGTGTACATGAGCAGGTTCTCCTGAACAAACGACTCCCTGTAACAGAGCAAGTTAATGTCAGAAACAACCAAACTAGAATCAATACGACACCTCGATAATCATCTAGTCCTTAATATACAGCATGACCACAATAATCCAATTATTCTGTGTATTTTTAAATTATTTCTCATTTCATTAATGTTTGTAGGAAAATGAGGACCACTCTCTAGGTCCCTGAAAAAGAACCCGAATTTAAGCGAATTCAGACTCACCATTTGTCAGGTATTGTTCTGTTTGGGTCTGGCTGAGGATTGGTCGTCTCCCCTGTGTATCTCCACGGTTGGATGTAGCTCAGCCAAGTCTCCAACACCTAAACACAGAGACGATACGCTCTCTGAACAACAAACTGAATGCTGAAACAGTGTGTTTCTGCAGCTTTATAGCTGAAAAAATCATTCTGTAGCTGGAAGGCATGACTGAACTTCTTGCTCCTTGCGATAATTTAGAAACTTATTGTGCCGTTACACTCACTGACATTCAGTATGAAATGGTGCATCAGCTAAACGGCTTAAGGGGAAAACAGAACGAAGAGGTTTCCCTGCTGGAAAGGTCGAGGCAGAGCTGAAGCACCGCTGAACAAGGAGCCAAACTACAAGCTCTAACACTGTTGTACCTGCCAGCTCCCAGGTTAAAAATGCATTAATATTGTAAATATACAGAAATATTTATTTTGGGTGAGACCTACCGCTCTGAAAGAGGCGTCTAGAGGCCAGTGGCCGAAGCAATGCTGGAGAAACAGGTACAGCTTCTGTTGCACAAAACGCTGCACCACCACTCTGTAGGCAAGAGGATTGTGGAACATCAGTGAAACCCATTTAAACATTTCGTTCATTCATGTTGTGACGCTGGAGAGATGGTAGACAGAGGCGAGCTGGTTTAGTCAAATTCTGTCAAAACATTTAGCACTGTAGCTTAAGTTTTTTTTTTATTATATGGACAGGAAAAAGTCAACATCCAATAGTTACCAAGACCAAGTCAAAATAAAAACAACCTCTTGAACTCCTCCAGCGGGCTGGTGTGAGTGTGCGAGTGCGCTGAGGGTGAGGAGGACAGCTGCTCGGGCTTCAGGCTGCTGGAGAAGGCATGCAGATGTTTCACCAGGAGACGCACCACCAGCACGTGCTCCTCTGTCGGGCTGAAGGGCTCCTGAAAAGGCAACCAGTCACAAGGTGCTACACAAACACATGACACCCAGTCAGCTCCCAGTGTCCAAAGAAAGCAGCCAATCATAATGCATCCCAGTCCAAAAGCAGCCAAACAATTGCCAGAGATTTAGAGCATTTACTGTTTTATAGAGTACAGAGGTCTCACACCTACGAATCATTTGGACTTTTCGTTTTACTGGGAGAGTCTGGGCCAGTTAGTTAGCCCCAGGTCAGTGGGATGCACTGGGAATTCAGTTTGCTCTTCTGTTTTTAATGCAAGTAGCAGTGAGCAAATGGTTTGTCTGCTCTGTGTTCAGGTGCTTCTATCTGACCGGTCTGTGGTTTGATTTTGGTCCCAAATTGTTGACTGAACTGCTGCTGATACTTGTTTCATCTGAGCGTTCTTACCACGTTAATTCCACTAACATTTTGTTTCTTCTATTTTTAATTTCACTCACTCATCTCTATGACCAAATACTTCATTCAAATTTATCCCAATAATAATAATAATAATAATAATAATAATGATTTTTTTTCTCATCCCAAGTTGAGGTTGTAAGACAATGGCAGTAATTAAGAGCTATATAAAGTACACCTGATATATAATTTAGTTATTTGATACTTGATGTGGATATAAAGTATAGATTTTCAATCATTCATTTTGAAATGATCACTTCATCACAACCGTGACTTATCAAAGTGTAAGCATCAGATTACATTTTAATAAATTACATCTGTGGGAAACAGAATAAAGGTGGGACCTCAGTGCTCCATTCAGTGCTTACAGCAATGCTGCTTTGTCAAAAAGACGCCATGTTTCCTCTTTAAGATAATGCCAGCAAACACAACCGTTACCTCTGTAGAGTACATTCCATGTGAATTTAGGCTAAGCATTGAAAACATTTACAATAATGAGTTTATGAATGGCATGTAAGATACAGATTGTTTAAAATGTAGTAGTATCTTTTGCTTTACATAGACAAATAGTGTCACATTTATCAACCACATGAACATGTAAAGCAGCAAAGCACACCAGCCCTAGTGTAAAAAAGCATGCCTTCAAAAAGCACAAACAGCAAAAGAGAACCAGCAGCTCAAAGATTCAAATTCCAAAGCTTCATTCCACGATTACTTTTCTTGTCAAGGATACTTCTCTGTGGAAATTCACAACTTACAGTCAGACTGGGGGGGGGGGGTCCCTCTCATATAGGAAACTAAAGAACAAGATTTTTGGGCGACCATAAAAGCAGATGGATTTTCTATTAAACTGTTGCCTGGTGTTCATCGTAGCCTAATAACATCTCTGGTTTCTCAAGTTGTGGGTAAAGACCAAACACTGCAAAAACAGACCTCTTTCAACAGTCAGCCAAAAGTCATTAAAGGGGACCTATCATGCTCATTTCCAGCTCTATATTTCTAATCTGGGACTCCACTAGAGTAGCTCTGGCTGATTCACAGTTAAAAAGAAAATCCTTATTTATCTTACACCGGCCTTTTACGCAGCTCCTCAGATCATCTTCTGTCTGAAACGAGCCGTTTTAGCTCCCGTCTCTTTAAGCAAGAACGTTGGAAACGTTGGAGCTTGTTGCTCACAGGGAATAATTTTACATACATTATTTGAAACTTTGGCCACGTTTAATATGAACATCCGACATTGTAACATTATATATATATATATATATGACAGAAAATAAGGAAAAGCATAATAGGTCCCCTTTAAACCTGGCTAAATTTTAAAGTCAAGCTCATTTAAAAGGGAGAACTGATCCCTGACCTAAGGGTAAAAACAGGGCAACATGAATAGGAAGCTACTGCCATTTAATAAAGCTGAATTGTCTGTTATCATTTGGGTTGTGGGTGACAAGATATTGTGCATCACAATTCACCAGTCACTTCCACCTTTTTACTAGCCAACCTGATTTTTAGAAAACTATTCACACGTCTACTTATGTGCAAAGGCAGAATAAAGCAAACTAATGAGTCGCAGCTAAAGTCTGCCAGCACCAGGCTGGTGACTGCAGGGACACTGTCTCACCGTGTTTGTCAATATGAGAGAAGTACCCTTGACTGTGACCTTAACTGACTGAGGTTTACCTCCAGGAGGCCCCAGAGGGGCGGGGGTGAATGAAAAGGTAAAAGTACTTGGTAGGTGTGGAGGGTCCCAGAGCCTGGTGGGGCGTGGGGTTGGCACGGCATGCTGGACATACTGAGGCGATACTGCAGCAGCGCCAGCTGTTCAACCATAACCACCAGGGGGGAGAGGAAGATGAGTAAGAGGATAGGCGACAACAAAAGACGAAGAGAGAGGAAGGGGAAGAAAAGGTGGCAGGAGGAAGGTTTACATGAGAACAGGAGAAAAGGAAAGTGCAACCAGACAGAAACAATTGGCCAAAAACATTCAGGAAGAAAAGGAGCAGAAAACAGGGGAGACAAACAAAAACAAATATTGACTGTAGGAACACAATGACTTAACTGCTGGGGACCTTTCCTACACTGCAGGGGATCACGTAATGTAGGGATGGGAATCATTTCACACAGCATCAAACTGGTGTATTTGTCAAAGAAGAAAAGAGGTCTGCAGCAATGACAGGAGAGCCACCGTGGACAGACTTCCAATGCGCCAGCTATTGGCAACATCAACTAGGAGAGGGGTGACTGGACACACACACGCGCATGTTTAAGAACAGAAAAATGCACCAGTTTGTGTGTTTTACAACACTGCACCATATATCCAGATGGATATTAACATTTAAACTGAATTGTGCATACCACTTTTAATAATTCCCATCCCTAATGTTTACATCATTAAAAAAAAAAAGAGTGAACTCAAAACTGCAGGATTTTGTTTTGTGCCAATAAAACTGTTAACTGAGGCGGAACATACTGGTGAGCCAATCCATACTAAACAAATGACATGTTTTACACTGAGAAATTTTATTAATATTTGATAGCATCCAACAGGGAGATAGTTGTGTTAAATATACAGCATCTCTCATTGCAAGCCTCTACTTAAGTTTAGGTCATCCAGGCCAAAATCTTGAGCAGTTGAAGTCCACTCTCAACAGGATGGAGACACAACACAGTAACTCAACACAGCGGCTCATGCATTTAGCACAGATCATTGGTCATCGGGCAGCGTGTTACACGAGGGGTCAAAAGGTTATTTTCACTGTTTCCTGTGCAGCCTTATGGAGCAGTAATGGGGCTCAATACTCGATACTGATAATTAATCAGCAACAACTCTGATAATTGATTAATCGTTTTAAGTCATTTTTCAAGCAGAAATACCAAACATTTGAAAGTTCCAGCTTCTAAAATGTGAGGATTTGGTGTTTTTCCTTCTCTTACATTATAGTGAACTGAACTGTTTTTAAATTAAGTTTTACAGACCAAACAATTAATTGAGAAAAATAATTGTCAGATTAATCAATAATGAAACTTATTTACTATCAGACTTTAGAGATTTCCAAGGGTGTTCCCAAAGGTTCGATTTTAGCTCCTATTTTATTTTCTATATTTATAGATAGCATTGGGAAGGACTTTGGAATAATCTGCAGAGCCTACTACATTTTAATAATTTAGTCCCCTTGAAAACACTTAAAGCCAAGTTAAAATCCATATAACTGAGAAATGCAGCCGCCTTGTTTGAGCTGGATTTAGTCTGTTTCTTGTGTGTTTCCTGTCTGTTGTGTTTCATTTCTATTTTAACTTGAACTGCTGTGCTGTCTTGGCCAGGTGTCTCTTTCCATCTCAAGGGACTTCCTGGTTAAATAAAAAACTAAAATACAAATTTTTTTCAACCCCAATCTTAATTAAACAATAAGCACTCCTTTACTTTAGATTTTGAAGTAACTACAGAGAAACATACTGCTACATAAATACCAAGGAAACAGTGTTTTTGGGTGGTTAAGCAAGTGTGTACTGCATCACACTGACCATGCACTCCACATAACTGAGGGTCAAAGTGTAGAGAAGTACAGGGCCTTATCCTACATACTGTATGTATGGTGCAGGTAAAAGGAACAAACACCAGCATAAAGTCCCACTGTGATTGATTTGGTGGGCAACCTAACCTACAGTATATTACATATTACATTAACACATCGTCATCATAAGCTATTGAGAATGAGAAATTCAATTTCTGCCTTTATTTGATGTACTGCAACCGTGCAGAACCGAGCTTCCAGCACAAATCGTGCGCCTTTACATTTCATCTCCATGTTTTTTGTGTAATACAAGATATTACATGATGCCCTCTTTGGACACACTGTGAAGCCCTGATGAGATACTTTGAGGTGGTTTAGGTGAACTTCTCTCTTAGTGAACCTCCACTGTGTCACGAAGTATTTTGAACAATAATGTCATTTACAGTCTGTGTGTTATTCTGTTGTTTCAAAATGGAGAAGATTTAAAAGAGAAATTACGGTATATTTTAACCTGGCATCTTTCCCATAAACGTGACTAGTGTGACTCTGGGTCGTGCTTACTTTGCACTCAACATCTCATCTTTCAACTTTCCAAATACGCACTGAATCCAAATACTGAATCCTTTCAAACACTTGTCTGTGAGTCTGACTGAACGTAACCACAGAAAGTAGCCAGTTTGTTTACATGTAATGCTGACTTCACTGCAGTTAAACTGTCTTCCAAGGAAACTCAAAAAGCTGAGTGCGATGGCAGATTATCTGGGAGGTCAGAGTGCTGCAAGTAACACCAGCAGATCTGACAGGAAATAGTATGGGCATTTGTCCAAGGGCATTTCCACAGGCCAGAACAGTAGAGTCAAACATTTCAACACTTTTTTGTTGGGGTTCCTGGGATTAAACATGTATCACTACAGGCGGTAGTGTTGAGCATCTCCAGAAACCTCCACCGTGTTGTGGCTTTATGTTGGTGTTCCACGTGCAACCACACACACACACACACAACGTATTAACACAACAAACACTTGGCGATGTGGACATGCCAGCATGCAAAAGGACATGAAAGGAAGCAAAAGCACTACTACCAGGAACACATGCCAAATTCCTTAATGCAGTAGCTTTACTCTGCAGCTACTCGTATGCTATACATTCTAAAAGGGATTTTAAAAACACATTTCAAATATAACCCAGACAATGTGATGCTTCTAAAGCAGGGAGCAGGGATGCCTGCTGTGCATTCACACTGTAAGCAACTCAAGAAACCTTTAAACTCCATTAAGCTGATTCATGTCTCTTTGTTGGAGCTGCAGACAAAGTTTTCAACAGTTGAGCCCATCAAGAGGAAATGAAGTGCAATTCCACAATAGAAATGTGGCTGCTTGCAGTGTGAACACAAAGTCATGGGTGAAGTTGTCCTTCAGTAGTCATAAACAATACATTTTTAACCCTAAGCTTACCTAAAACATGAAAACTCTACAATTGTCTCTATAACTACGTTTATGGACAATTTCACCCTTGCCAGCTCAGGGTTTTTTGTATTTACCAGCCATAAAACTCAGCCCATAGACAATTTTATAAAACATGGTTTTGGAGTGGGACCTCCTAACGGTAGCTGGTCAGGTGCCAAGGTGGCTCATAGGCAAAATTACCAACCACAAGGCTGCTGGCCGGCACCCTGGGCAGACGGTGGAGGTGTGGGAGGCGGGGGTTGTAGTCAGCCAGTCAACAGCCAGCTGTGCGATGCTGAAGTGCAGGGGTGGGGTGGGGGTGGGGAATATTTCGCTTACCTTAACCTGAGGAGACTGCAGCTTCTGGTACATCTCCAAGGAGTAGTGATGCAGCCAGATCTCCACAAACATCTTAGGAAACACAAACACACACACGTTTAGCCTTAATTACAAACAGCTCAAACACTAGAAGCAGCATCTCTTAACACAGATTCTGTTGATGTATTTTTATTTCATTCGACTGATGTTATTTTTTGAGGGTTTTCTTTTTTCAGATCCTGAATTGCAAAATGTTTCTAGAATCTTTGAACATTTCGTAGCTCTCAGACACAAAACCCAAGTGATTGCATTTATAAATCATTTTACTGCACTGACAAATGTTAACCTTCTGTATATGACAGGCAGTAACCTAAAGCTTGATGTGTGTCTTACCTGTAACAGTGTTTCGGACCTCCAGATTTCCTGGGCGGCCGGGTCGGCGTTCACTGAGGGTTGATGGAATATATGATGCTTCAGGAGACTGGGGCTGTGAACGCCGTAACCAGCAAAAGAAACACTGGAAGATCTGTTGAATTTAAGGTAGGAAGAGAGTGGAATTATAAAACACTGACAGGACAAAACACAATATTTTGTTGCTATGCTCTTTGTTTAAATGCAGTACATGAAAATAACAATTTAATCTTGCTACAAATACCTTGGTGAAGGGGCAGTGACAGAGCCTCTGGAGTCAGAGAAAGGGGAAGGTGGCACACTTCCTTCACTGGGGAGGAAGTATTTGAGGTAAGTGTCCACTAACACAAAGTAGGCACTGTCAGTGGAGCTCCCATGTTGGCCTTGAGGGTAGTTCTGAAAGCATAAAGAGTCCTGATCAGTTCTTCCTGTGAGAAATGATACGGCAGCTGGTTGTGCTCATTCCTAAGACATCAGCTAGGCACACCACTTAGATCAAGTTATTTTCTTCTTAACAATATTCTGTATAAAGCATAAAAGCTCAGTCAGCTTTGAAAGGATCGGCATATAACAACTAACATGTAGAATTCATAGCCAACAAAGAAAACCTTTGTGAATCCATAATTTTGTCTTCAACAGCCCACAACTTGGAACAAACTCTGGCAGACGATGATGACTTACACTCACAATGTTCAAGGTGCACTAAACTAAGAATATCACTGGTAGTACTTTGGCAAACTCACCTTTGGCGCGATGAGACAGTAGGCAAGATTGAACATGAAGAATTCAAATGGATCTGAAAGGAACGTTAAGGAATAACCTAACTCCCTGTGCCTTGTATGAATCCTCCTGTTGTCCTCTGACAGTGAGTGCTTTGTTAGAAAGTCTATTGGGTAAAAAACGGTGAAAAAGACTGCTACATATTCTCAGGTTCCAGCTTCTCCAACGGGAGGATTTGCTGCTTTTCTTTGTCGTATATGACAGTAAACTGAATCCCCTTGGGGTTTGATCTACTGGTCGGACAAACAAGGCATTTTAAGACATCACCTTGGGCTGTGGGAAGCAGCAGTTTCATAGACTAAATGATTGATCAAAACATTATTTGCAGATTGACTGACAATGAAAATAGTCATTAGTTGCAGCTTAACAACTGATCAATGAAATCTGTTGACAGATTTGGAAAAAAAGATTGTGTCTGTTCAATACACAGTAAACTGAGAAGAACAGACACAAAACTCTGCTCAGTGAACAATAGTTGTTATTATTATTAGTTATTAGCCTGCACATGGTTTGTTTTTCTAATAAATGCTTCATGGGTAATCCCTCACTAAAGATAAACTCAGACAGGTGAGGGTTTGTGTTGGGAAGGATACTGAGAGCCAGGTTCAGGGTCTGCAGACCAGACAGGGGGAACTGCAGCTTGTTGTGGAACAGCGGACAGTCTGGGAGAACTCCCTCCTGGATGCAGGCCTTCACAGGACCCTTCAAGACACACCAAGGATGAGAACTCAAGCTACAACGTTAAACAGTGAAATAATGAAATAAGCTTTCTGTCGCTCAGACTGCATCGTCACAGTGGGCACTCTGTAAACACTCTGCAGGAGGTACCTAGCTTAGCAGCTCAAGCGTGAACCAATGTCGAGTGGAAACAATGGAGGTAGAAAAGGTAGAAACAAGCACTAAAGAGACAAATGTTCTTACCGGGAGATAATTGACAGGTATTTCATATTTGTACTCTTCTGCTTGAAGTTTATACACGAGCTTCATCATTGGTCCACTGAAAACAAAATCAGATGAGAAGAAGAACAACGTTTGATTTGATTCTTCAAATAAACAATGAGCAAAGTTCCACTTGGCTGATGTGCACACATGTTGCTGCGATCATACAGAAAAGGATCCGTACCCACCTGGGGTTTAGAAACTCCATAACAATGTTGTACTCATTGCTCCGTGAATGCAGGAGTCGCAGGTTCCAGCCAGCGAGGACGCCGTCCAGACTGCCAAACACACTCTCCACCAGCCAGGGGAAAATCAAGTGCAGCTCCTGCAGGGAAGCACGCACACACACACACACACACACTGTTATCATAAACTGGACGCACCTGCAACACAGAGGAAACACTGAAACAACATGCACACTTAGCAAGTGTTGGAGGAAGAAGAATGCAAATATTATTTAAATTATGGATTGAGTTAGTCAAAGCACCACTATGTCTGCTGACTGTTTTTAATGTATTTGTGAAAATGACAGGAGCCTCTGGCTTCTTGGAGGTGATATAAGAGACAGTAAAAGCTTCAGGCGGATTCAGAAACACTAAGTTTAGACTCATAATATGAATAAATAGAAATAGCACAGTGAAAGAAAAATAACACTGTTGTTATTCTGTAAAACAAAAAAAGCTACCGACAGTATGCAACCCACACGCAGACTGTAATACTGCTGCCTCACACTCATCCTTTGTGTCACTCACTGAAGCTCCAACAGAAGCTCAACTGTCCACAGTAACGCCCTCACAAGAGGAACCATCATGTATTACATACTGGGTTATTTTGATGCACTAATGTCTGTAACACTAATTGACTTCTGAACACAAGAAAGTCCAGATAGAGTTATCTGCAACTCCAATATCACCGTGAATTTCTCGAATACAGTGTAAATTCAACCTTTTATTTTGAATTCTGTGCATCTCTTTCTGTATGCCGGGTACAGAAGTCACAGTACCAGCAGCTCTCTTCTCAAACTACAAGCATTAACCATAAAAGGTTAGGTCACCCCTGCCCTGCTGAATCCACTCATGGGACAAACAGCTGACTGAGTCCTGTACAAATCCAATGATAGTCTTTTTCAAATAATTCCAGCCAATAAGCTTGTTCAAACACGTTGCGGAGACGAACAAGAACGCCACTTCACTGTGTTTGTTGCACTGCTGCACTGGGACTGCGTGTGTTGTATGATCATTAGTCAAAAAAAGAAGCATGTCTTTAAATAGCATTATAAAAATATCAGCAGTCATTTTTACATAATTGCACCTAGTGCACCAATCAATACATTCTAATAACATGAATAAACTTTTCTCTTTAACCATGTGGGAGTTAATGCTGTCGTAACTATCACAATCAATTGTGTCATTTCAGCACACATGGCAACCACAACACATACTGTAATAAAGACAAGACGGTGGTGGGAGAGTTAACAGTACCTTTGCAGGATATTCATCAATGATCTTCACCAGATCTTGGCATCGCTGGAGAAGAGGTTTGATGGTCCAATCTGCCTTTAGATTGGTCTGGAGCAACATCACAACACATTAATAAGCACATTTCTTTCTTTCTAATTTTCTACTTACTATGTTTACTGTTGGCAAATTCCTTGTATGTGAAAACCTACTTGGTAATAAACTTGATTCTGATTCTAACTAAAACAGCTAAAGGTATTAGCTGTGTGAAGAGTTAGATGAACAGACATATTGTCATATAATCTTGATTATAAAATGTAAACAACCATGTGAAGAGAGACTCACCAGTAGGAAACTGGGCTGTTGCAGTGTTGGAGCAGCCATGTAGGACCCCCTATGTGTATTTCTTCTTATGTACAGTCCACTTGGATCCTATCTGGAGGTGGAAAACACGCACAAAACTTTTTAATTCCTTCAGTTGGAGTTAGCCGGCGACGCAAACTAGCCTAGCATATTACTTTGTTAGCCCCCTCAGCAGAAAAACTGGCCGATGATTGAAACAAGTCGACGCTGTGGAAACAGGAAGATAACTGTATGTGCTGTTAATCCGACAACAACGTCTCCTATTGACTGGAAAACTCAGCAGGACCACAGTCAAGTCAATGAACCATGCAAGTTAGCATGCGCGGGCTAGCTAGCGATAGCTAACTGACTTAGCTATTAAAGAGAGCTAAACTGACAGCAACAGCCGTGAAGCCGGCAAGTGTCCCTCACTAACACGAACTACAAAGGTGGAGTAAACTTTAACGCGTTCAAGTGAACACCTCTTTACCTTCGCCGCTGACAGTAACTCAAAATCTCCACTACTTTTCCATTAACCGCGTTTCCATTAGTGTGGTTCAAACACTGCACAGCGCGAAGCAGGCGACGGGTCGACGTCTTCTTCGTTGGTGGTTTGGTTGGTAGTCATGTTGTTGCACATTACTGCCACCTTCCGGAGTTACTTTAGTCCTCCAATATACTCTACTGCTACTACTACTAATAATAATAATGATAATAATGATAATAATGATAATAATAATTAGAAGAAGAAGAAGAATGATAATAACAAGTTCATAAATAAAATACTCAACAAGCATCTTCTGCCCTGTTCACTATCTCTACGATTCATTTGCTTTTTTATATCAACACATGTTGCTTTCCTGTAATGTGTGAGGTTCAAACTACAGTGTCAGAATTACTTCCAGAGTGAGAATATAAATGTCTTTCTTGTGTTTCTTGTGCTATTGCTTTATTTTGATTGATTTAGTTTCTTCCAGATTACGCCAGTTCTTTGTCTTTGGCTGACTCAGTTCAACAATAATCAAGACAGAATTACAAAACCGGCAACTTCCCTGTGTGGCAATAACTTTTTGGCCAGTTAATTAACTGCACATTTGCTTGGGAATTTGCACAATTAAATTACATTACTAACTGACATGACGAAGCAGCTTCTGCATTTTGACCTAACCTTGAGGCCCTGTCTTGTCAAAATGTAGTTTTAATACCTTTTCAGTTTATATCATGCTTACATGTTGTATCTAAATACATAAGTGTTTGATTCATGTACCACAAACTAATGATGCACATGACTAAATGCATGTTTGTTGTTGTTTGTTCAAGTTTGATTCTAACACAGCCAAAATGACGCACAGCTCAACAGCAGAACTTCCTCTGACTTGGAACTATAATGGCTAGCATCTGTTAATTAATGCTTAAATCAAACACTTGTGCATCTTGATAGTAGGAGCCTTTTGTGATATTAGTCTCCAAACAAACTGTGTGCTTTGTTCTTCCTTTGGAAAATAAACAAGTTCTGTGTGTATGACTTACTGTATGTTGCTCAAAAAATTTAAACCCATAAATGTTTTTATGTTTTTATTTTACATCATTTTGTGGCTTATTCACATACAGTATAAAACAGTTTCACTCAGCTCCTGATCTCCAAGCAGAGTTGTGAAGTTTGAATAAAAGTTTTCATTTTGCTTACGACAAACACACACGTTTATATAAACACTGAGAAAATGTACTAAATTCTAGTATTTAAAGAAAGAAAACTATCAAAAATAGAGTTCTTTAATATACATTGATGTGAATAATAATTATTAGTTACATGGCAGAAGTAATAAGATAATGTGCTTTCAAGCAAGGTCCATTTCATGTGTGCGTTTCCACTGAGGCCTATATTCAATCCATTAGATAAGTTCGAAGCAGAACAAACTTAAATACATGTTGAAAACGTTACATGTTTTTGTTAAACACAGTTAAATGTGTAGCAGTAAACTGGGCACACACTTTCCTTGTGTAGTCTTCTGTCATTAATTTATACGGTATATATCGTATGCATGTTTCTGCCTGCACTGTGTGTGAGATCCTGATACATTTTCACCTGCATGTCCGTCCGTTATGAAGAATTTGCAGCTTTGCGACAAATTTCACGTCGGCTATCTGGTGCCATTTTGCAGGCGCACTGCAGAACTGCTTGTATAGAAGCTCTAAAGAGATATTTTGGATAGAAAAAGGACCAAACTAGAAAAAAGGATAGTTGAATCATGAATATTTGTAAATCCATAACATTTAAGTAAAAGTAAATCGTCTGAGAAGGCTTCCTACTTTAGCACACTAGCCTCTCGAACACTACAAGTAGTAACTTTTAAACTCAGATCAGTTAGCTTAAACCGTTATTAGCTTAGCTGGCTAATTAGCTAATTAGGATATTTTAGCAAAAATGTTAATGTTAAGGTACAATTAGGAGCAACAACAAATGGTAGCTTGTACCTGACAGTTAATTAGCTGACATTATGTGATCCCTTTTAGCCGTGTCTACTGGTTTTCTGATAATCCAGTATGTTGTCTTGTAAACTGTCAACAACAAACGTGCATGCTTAAATGTGTTATACACCCTTAATACTTGGCACATTTGTGATTCTGAGGTGTGTGTCATGAGCTGACATGTCATTCAGACGCCTGATGCCACCACGCCAGACTGCATTTCATCTTACAAAATAACATTTTCTATTTTAGCTGAAGCTTGGAGCCAACTATGTCCCAAACAATAATGAATATCGCTAATAATATAAATTCAGACACAAACAACTTTTTTCTACATATTCATTTTCGTGTTGTTGTCGTGACTAAATGTCAAAATATTCAGGATGAGGATATACTAATCACTTTTTTTATTATTTATTACTGTCAGTCTTTAATGGGAAATATAGTTGGTGTCACTTTACCAGCTGGCATTATTCGCTCAAAAAGCAAACATTCTTGATTAAACCTTTCCGTGTCCTCTGCATGAACAGGGTCTGTTGTCCATACGCAGTCTCTGAGTTCTCCAGACTAGAGGGGAATCTCAGGAGGGTTGTTCCTCCTCACTCGGGCTTTCTTGCTCTCCTGTTTCAGCTTCAGAGTGCGGAGTTTCTGCTGCCGGCGTTTCTCGTGGTACCACAGCTGCTCGCAGTACTCGTCCACGCTCAGTCTGTTGGTCCCAGCCATGTGCAGGTCTTTGTAGCTCCTCAGAGGAAGCTGCTGAGGATGCTGGGGCAGCCACGAGTTCCTGTGTCCCGGCAGCGGAGGTGGTGGATGAGAGGCCCCCAACTGGCTGAGAAACCCACCAACCCCTACCCCAGCTGGGCCAATCTTCCCGACGACCACGGGGCCCGGGTGGTTCGGGCTGTGGTTCTGCTGGTAGCGGGTTGGGTGGAGGCTGTCGTTGGGGATGATGTGAACACGGTATTGGGCCAGGACCTGGCTGTAGGAGTGCTCGCGGCTGGCGCAGGTGTAGAGGCCTGAGTCAGCCAGCTCCAGGCGTTGAACCAGCAACCCCCGCTTCATGTGGAGAGAGCGGCTGACGTCGCTCTGAGGGAGCTGAGAGCAGCAGAGAGGGCGACAAACAGACAGACGGGAGGATGATGTGGACTTCTAAGTCACACATTTAATACCTATTGCCATGAATGAAACACATTACAGAATTGTTCCAGCTGAGGCGTCTCGTCTAAAGATCTGAACGAGCCAGTAAGCATGGACGGGCCTCAAGGCACAGGCACAGGGGCCAAAGGGGTCAGGGGGTCCCTGGGCCAGAGCCTCTGTTTGAAGTGACTTAACTTTTCTTTTTTGGAAACACACAGAGGTCAGTTCAAAGTAGGTATGCTCTGATTGTCTTTTAACATTGAGTATCTGCCAAATAAGTCCAATCCTGTATTTGTTTCTGTTCATCCACAGTAACATTTCACTGGTCCCCTTGTCTCATAATCTGTCAAACTCAGAACACATATTTATTATTGCTTTACATGGACTTTAAGGATTACACAGTCATCTGTGGTATGGGAACGTTTTTACAATGTTTGGGCTTATAAAAACCTGTAAAAACTCTTTGGAAAATCATCAAAGTTGCATGTTTGTTGCGTAAAACAGCCATATGCCTCAGGACACCAACATGGTTTATAACTGACAGCAGTCATAGCATCTCTCTTTCTTTGACAAAGAAGATTTGTCTGTTCAAGTTTGTTAGTAATATAAAAGCTAATATCACTGTAAATATAGTAATAAAAAGGTAGTTAAATGTTCCAAAATCTGAGCAAGAAGCACAACTTCATGGCAGGGAAAACTGTTTGTCACCAGCAGGGTAGATGCTTCGGGTAAGAAAACGTGCAGCTCACCTCTCTGCTTTCTTGCGTCTGACTGAGCGTCTGCTGCTGGCTCTCTGTGTGCTGCACCGTCCACCTGAGCTCAGCCTGCGGAGACCGACGAACACACTCCAGGAAGGTTGAATTTCCCTCCACACCGTACACCACCTTCACCTCCACAGAGGCAGAATCTGACGGAGCAACAGAGGAAAAATCAGGTGAAATCTTTAGCAAGTTCGGTGGATCTGAAAAAGGAGGAATTACAAGAGAGGCAATATTCAGTGTATCACTTTCTTTTTTTCAGACCAAGAACAGGAAAACAGAATTAACATTTTATAGAAACATTTATATGAACATTTTATCCTTTTGTTAATTTAAATAATCTTTACTCCACCAATTTGTCTGGGAAGTGGAGAAAACTGCAGTTACACAGAACAACCCCTAGAGTGCGCCCTACTTCTGCCTGCAGAACAGAACGGTAACAGAGGGTATTTTACTGTATATTCTCAGTCAGTACTGTATATTTTTTGTATTATGGCAGTTTAATGGTACTATTTTTGCAAAAATAAAGTATGGAGAACTGGAAAAAGTGTGATCCACTCTTGCAAAATGAATGATAGCGGTACAAATTTAAAGTGTGGCTCTGTTGCAATGATAGCAATGAGTACAGTGTACTATACATACTGTACACTAATGGTCTTCACATACTGTTTGTACAGTCAGTGTACAAAAAGTCGACATGTTCAAACATTTTATACTAACGATATACAATACATGCAATATCAGATGTCACTCAAACTGCCAACTAAACTTAAAAACTACACATCAGGATGTTTTTTTTCAAAGGATGTTATAGTTCTCTTTTTTTTGGTTTTTGCAGTTGTGAGAAGCTCTTCCATTTCCTTTCTGCATTGCATTGTACATAAACATTTTAAAGTCTGCATGCTGACTTAATTTAGTTGGGGGTTTTTTACATTTCCAACATACTACATACTCTACACCTGCTTAGATCTAAAATGTTTTGGAACTGGGACACAGAGATTGATTACAAACTCAATACTTTATTTATTTAATAATGCACTAAAACATTTTTCTTTCCAAAGATGGATACAGTCTTGAAACAGAGTCCTTGCACCAGCATCTCTGTGCTCTTTCAGTATCCGCTCACTGCCAAAAATCACACCCAGTCAGGGATTTGTGCAGATCTCTTGTGGAGCCAAACAGCCGTCTCGCTGTGACGCTTTACATTCCATCCCCACAATGGCACTTCCAAATACGTAATCAATCACAGAGTGTATATGTGAGTGGAAATCCTCTGCTCCTAAGCACACGCTGACCACGCTGGCTGTCCGTTATGTGACTGCTGACAGGAAAGTGTTCAAAGCGGAGACGGTTTATTCATATCAGACGGCGGAAATCCTTACCGTCCTCTTTGATTGGGCACTGACTCCAGGGGTCTCCGTACTTTATATCCTGCCTCCGCGCCCGCCTGACACACACACACACACACACATTTAGAATATGTCTTGCAACTGTGTGTACTGTGTTAAGTTCATTTGAATTTAATACTAATACTTTATTTATCCAACTCTTATCAGACATCTTATTACATTTTACCATCTCTTTGATTATTATTCTCTTATTTATTGTCTGTATTGAAGATGTATGAAAACATGCTAAGCACTAGAGTAGACAGTAGACTCATCAGTTAAACAACAGCTGACAGCAGCAGATAAAGTCGTACAACAGCATTAAATCCTCCTCCTCACTGTTGTTGCTGGGCTTCTGTCGGCTCCTCGGGGGTGAAAATATGAAGCTACTGCGATTATGAATGAGGAAACACGGAGCAAGAACAGGCTGTGAAAATACAGAATGTTGTTTCAGCCATGGTAACGAGTGCTGTCATGTCTCCCTCTCCTTCTAGCTCGACCTCCCTCTGTCGTTTTGCGACCCTGCTTCCCCTCCTTTCTTTGCTATATGACCTTCAGACTATAACATATCTGAAGGTCTCTCTACCCATTTATTTGTCACCCTTTCCTTCCCTCATCACCAGGCCTCTCATTTTCTCTCAGTCTTCACGTTTATACTCTGATTTGACTCTCACTCCCTCCTTTTGTTATTCTCTCTCTCCAAATGTTTGGGGAAACACTCAAAGACATCTGACTGAAGCACAAACATAACCAGTGATTTTGCTCTCTCACTTTTTATTCTAAGCTGGGATTCATGGGACTCTCAAGGGAATCCTTCCCTTAATGAAGCTGACCGTAACACCATGACGTCAAGACATTAATATGTCCACATAAATGCAACATGTATTCATGTGTAATGATTCAGTCTTCTTAAATCTGAGTTAGGCTGCAGCTTTGCTGTCTGGTATTGATTAGGATGAGTGAGAACTCATCTGTGTGCTAGCTGAGTTAACATCTTAAAGAAACCCTTATATTCAAGGTGCCTCAATTCAGTGTAAACTCTCTTTCTCACTATAGATGAGGGCCTGTTCAGTTTGATGTGTATACTGCTGGTTTCAAACATTGTGACTTGAGGAAGATCAGATTTGGACTGAATCATCATCTATTCACATACATGTATGGTTTGGAGTCAGCGTACCTACATGTGATGTGCATCTAATTACGCTCCGTCTTCAATAAAACAAGACGAAGAATCTGAAGCCATGCACGCTAGGCACAGCTTAGGCCAGTGTTACCACGTTCACCATTTAGTTTAGTGTGTTAGCATGCTAACATTATAGCTAAAGCACTAAACACAATGCCTTTAGTTTTGCAGGTATTTGGTCACAAACCAAAGTTTTACGGAAATTAAAATGTTAGCCTGATGACGTGCCCGTCCATCAAGTAGATGTAAAGATATTTCTCTAGATAATTAAAACCTTTGACCTGCTGATGGCGCTAGAGGATAAGTCAGTCAGTAGGATTCATCCTCTGGGGACCAGGAATATCTTTACAAAATATGAGACATTTTAGTCTGGTGGACCGTGCTGCTAAAAACATCCTTACGATAGGCACGTCTGAAAGCCTCATTTGTCTTTTGCCTTGAATTTGTAGATTTTCAGATCAGTATATTGGCCGGTACAGGTGGGAAAATATCAGAAATTGGTATCAGCCTCACAGTGTTTTTATATAAATTGAACACTACCATGAGCAGTGGCTCATGACAAAGCTACATATATCAAAACTGCAACTCATCCTGATAATGCTCTGGTGTTTCTCGCCTCCCTGCGCCTCTTTACCTCTTGCTGGTGGGGAAGAATCTGGAGCAGGTCTGTCCGTCCCAGGAGCAGTAGGGGTCTCTGGCCAGGCAGCACTCAGCGCAGTCGCTCCCGTATAACTCACACCTATGGAGCCCCAGCTGGGCCACACCGAGCTCACTGGACACGTACAGCTGTTTCTGCGGGGGAGAGGGAGCGAGAGAGAGTCATTACATTTCTGTAGCTTCACCATACCTCCTCCTCCTCCTACTGTTACAAAAAGGGATGAGAGAGATTCAGCCACTGGAGTTTAGATCTTCGGCTCTGGAGCATTAGATGTCCATAACAGAAATATGGTCAACTCCCACTACAACATCTTTCTTTTTCAGCTGTCAGGACAAACTCATCTACGAGCTGTAGGACAATAGGTTAATCAAAACTTGCCATTGTGGTTATTTTTGCTAAATGTACTTCTACTTTATAATTACTATATTGAAAAAGGGCCATAATCTGTGTTTCTACTTAAACGTTGTAAACTTTTGTAAGTGCGTACTCTGAGTAAATATCACAAATACACAGACAGACACATAAAAGTCAGACAGACAGGCTGACAGATAGACCTACTCTCTTGGTTGACAGCTCCATGCTCAGGATGGGAGCGGGACCCTGCAGGATAAAAGGGAACATGGGTGCATTTAGATACTTTCCTCATTACACAAAAACCTACGAGAGCATTTACACATTCGGTGTGATAACACGTGATGTTTATGATGCTCAGGGTATGAGATGGGATTTAATGATGAGAAGAAGAATCAAGAAGAAACTGGACAAAATCTCAGTTCTTAAGAGTAACTACACCCAAGTTTGTTCTCAGGTCAACTTTCTCCCCATTTAGAAATCATTCAGTAATGGCATGAATGAATATGTTAATTAAACTATACAAATAGCATACAAACACACTTAGTGTCCCGCAATTAATAAACATGAAACACTTCTGTGAAAGTAGGTTTTTATACCGCGATGGATGTCACCAAAGAGCTTCAGCTGAACCAAAGAAATCACCCTGAAACACGAAGCTACGCTAACTGTGTGCAGACAAACCTGGATTAATGTTCTTTAACAACACCGATATTTCAGCCCTGCAGAGCTGGAGGAATGCCTCAGAGCTACGTTAAACGCTGCAGCTGGCTTTGAGGTCAGGACAGCTACTGAAATTATAAATTTAATGAGCCTCTTGTTGAAGACTAAATTACCCCACAGCTCTATTTTTCTAGCTCACTGACTTGTTTCAGCGTTTCACAAAGGGAGTAAATGACCCCTGACCACTGCGAGCGCAGGGGTCGAACTGAAGGAGGAGGGGGAGATAACGGAGACTCGGAGTTTGATAGAGGTGATCTGGCTCTCCTGTGTCCTGTCACAGCCAACAAACTGACCAACCATGCAACCGCCTCCTCTTTGAAACCCAGTCAGGGTGCAGAGCAGCCTCCTCTGGCTCAAAGCCAGACTTCAGTGGACAGAAAACACTGCAGTCCATCTATATGGCTGTATGCTGGTCTACCCCTGTCCCTGTTTTTGTGTGAGGCTGGTGGAAATGGTTTAGTTCCTGTTTGAATCTCAGTTATAAGTAAACAGACAAACATCTGGCATCCTGTTTGTTTGTCACATGTTGAGGTTCTGTCTTTCTTCCTTCCTTTCACCTGCGCTCTGTTTTAAAGCCTTATTTCCTCATGTTATATTCTCTCACTTTTAATTCCTCTCCTCCACATGTTCTCCTCTATTTCTGTCTCGCCTCTGTCCTACTGTATTTCCCTATTTTGGCCTCTTCTCTCCTCTTTTTTTCTGCCCTCCTCACTCCCCTTGCTCCTCTCTCGTCTTCTCTATTAGCGTATTTACTTAGAGGAGCTTGGGAAAGATGTGCCCTACAATCTGTTTTTCTGTTTAGTGGAGTTATTCCACACAAATATGTTCCATTGGAAACTACATGCAAGACCTCACGCAGCGCATCACGGTGCAGGGCGGGCAGATGGACACCGGGAGACACCAAAACAAGCTCTGTGGTTTTAGCCATAAAAGTCCTGCATAGCTACGTGTGTGTGTGTGTGTTTGGTGAAAGTGCTCCTTATGATTCAGTTTTACAAGTAAAGTAAAGTAAAGTGAAATTAAGTAAAGGAAAAGTTAGTTAAGTAAAAATAAAGAAAAGTAAAAGTAAAGTAAAGTAAAGTTAAGTTGGTACTAACACCAAATATACTTCATATGAAAGGTCTTGTACAGGAATTAACACGTACACATTTCAGTGCTGAAACTGTCAAAAGTAGCTGTCATTGAAAAAACTTTATCGATAGCTCACCTGGAAGACAGTCAGCTCCTCCAGAATGATCTCCTCCGTGTCCCAGTTGCCTTTGACGACTGACACGGCCTTCACCACCTTCCCATCATCTGGACAAACAAAACCTCACTGTCTCAACACACATCATGTGCTGGTGCACACACAGTAGTTATAACCTATTCAGTAGAGAGGCTCTGAAGTATGACAAAACCACACAGAGAAAACGGCACAAAGGCTTTCGCTTTGGGAAAATGAACGAGGCTGACCCGTAAACCAAACACAACGATGAAACTGTTTTCTATTTGACTGGGGACCTCGAACAAGAAGGCCAAAAGTTGCACCATCCATATCAACAGCTCACGAAAGCCTTTACATTTGTGGCTCTAGACACATGTGAAATTTCATGCACCAGGCAGAACGTTCCCTGCAAAAATCCTTAAGGCAGAGGTAGTGATATTTTTGGATTTTCAGAAAATCAACAGAGGTTCATCGCCCGGAATCTGAATAACAAGAGATCTGGTGGAAAAACTGCCAACTGAGTCCGTAACATCACATGTGGTGTGTCAAGGAAAGAGTAAAAAGTGAATCCCCTGAGCTTAACAATATGTGCAATTCCATGAAGGATGGGAAATTGGATTTTAACGATTTAACAGTTAATTAATGACCCACAGCGTCTCGCTGTGTGCAGGTCAGTAAGTGTTGGTACCTTCAATAGAACTTGTGAAGTTATAATTTTGACAGGAAGTTGAGTGCGTAATATATTTGGCATCAGGTGGTTTGAGTTGTGAAGACACTGTTGCTAGGCGACTGACAAAAATGGATGTTGCTTTTGTTCCATAATCAAAAATGGTGAAGGATTTTGTGTTTATTAATACTTTTTAAAAATTGGCACGCGGCAGTAACACAAATACTACTTTTTCTTCAGTTTCTGTCAAAAATATTTTCTTTAGCTTTCAAAGATACATCAGTTTTCCATTGAATACATTTCCTGAACAACATCAAACTTTTCTCTGGAGGGTCAGTTTTATACCAATTTCTTGATGAAGACTGTTTTTCTGGCTACAAGCATTTTTCTGTCTCCTCCCTGCAGAACCTCCTCAAAGCTCCCGAGGAACATCACAGCACAGATGTTTGGAATGGCATGTCGGACTTTTATGTTTATTGTATTTCAACATGTGTAGGAATGAGAAACGTGTAGATAAGAAAAAGACAATAAAAAAACATGTTAAAGCGTATCCGCGTACTGAGCCGTCTGTTAGGAAGCAATCAGTCGATCAACAGAGTCTGTCGACGCGACCTGAAGCTGCCACGCCTCCATCTCAGCTGCTATAAAGTTCTGCACTGAACGTTCT
>LKNJ01003565.1:0-42759 GCA_002120245.1 Maccullochella peelii
CAATTGGTGGCTGACTAAATACTTTTTTGCCCCACTGTATATATATATATATACACACACACACACACACACATACCAGCGACTGTACTTTTTCTTTTCCTTTTCTTGACGGGAGGCCGGTGAGAGGACAGCGGTAGTCTAGCGGATCGCTGGCCAACATGGACCGCCAAAGTCAAGGACCTCAAGTAAGTTTTTTTTATTTTTATTTTAATGGTGCTATTACTTCCTTCAGCTGAATTGATAAAGTTATATTTGCAGCACAAGAATACAGCCATGATAATATCCTTGGCTTTCAAGTGTTGTACGTTATGGAAACACTGTTGCTAGGCAACTAACAACAAAATGGGTGCCGCCATGTTTGTCAATGAGCATGAGCTGACGTGGTTGATTCATGACATCCTTGCCAGAGTTGGTTCCAGTAATAGCACCATTAAATTAAAAAAACTTGGTATACGGCTACTATTACATGTAGCTATTATAGTAAAAGAAAAGGAAAAGAAAAAGTACGGTCGCTGGTATATATATATATTAACAGTACATATAATACGGTTGGGTGGATGAACCTGGTTAAAGAATAACTGCCCGTATGGGATGCTGTAAGAACTAAAGCGAACGCGCCCGCAACGAGGCAGCAATCATTTCATTGGTTAACACTACAGCTGGCATTCTATTGGTTGGGGAATTTTGACAGGATTGTTGGACAAAAACTCAGAGAGCAGAGCAGAAATGTGAGAGCAGATGTTTCATGAGCGCACAGAAGCAGTGAATGTGAGGAGAAGAACTGAAGCTGGAGCAGGAAATCCATTGATTTTTAGCCATGCTAGGGGCGTGGCTCAAGGGATGCCGTTTTGTTTCGGTTTGTCGGCCAGTCCACCACTTTGATTCAGACTGAAATATCTCGACGACTATTGGATGGATTTCCATGACATTTTGTACAGACATTCATGTCCCTCTTAAGATGAATTGTAATCCCTTTGCTCATCCCCTGGTTGTCCATATAGCACCCACATCAGGTTAAAATTTCAGTTTGCCCAATACTATGGCACATTTCCTCATTTCTTAATTGCTAGAACTATTGTTGTAAAATGGTTAAAAATGACTTGTTTACTTCATGAATTCTCCCTCCCACTCATTATAAATATAGTTGCTTAAAATTATGCAAAATTATGCTTTTTTTATTTTAATGGAATCATGCAGAACACTCTTTGGTTGCTCATAGTGCTTGTGTGTTTTATTCAGCAATGCAAAATCTGCTATGTTGTAGTTATGCTGGGGAACATGGTGCTGGTGCTGGGTTTGGTAATTCAATGTGTTGACAAAACTGGGAATATCAGTACCAAGAGTGGAAACCACCCTTTTTGGCTTGCTTCAGTCTGACCTTGAGTTCATTGACACGTAATAAGACATGTTTGCTCACGGTAGATTACAGAGCGAGCTAACCTACGTGCATGTATGGCTCTCTGTTGACCCAGGGAAAAAAAGTTTGCACACTAAAATTGGACATTTCTGCACATGTTCTTCACGTGTTGTTGTAATACAGCAAGTTTAAAGGAAACAGATTTTTAGGACATAAATGCGTACTGTATTTACACTTCTGTCTGAGCAGGGGTGACTGATAGTTCAGGTGAAAAACTGCAAAACACCTACAAACCTTGATGCAGTTATTTTGTATTCCTGTGCATATTTGCCTCTTCTGCTGAAATGATACTGTAGAATTAACTGAAAAAGCAACTTTAAAACAATGGAAGTGGTAAATTGAGGTGTGTTTTCTTTTCAGTGTCCTTGAACATGTGGTACACTTTCTGTTTATCACTGGTTTCACTGGTAGACTGGTGTTAAAAGACCTCCCACCACCCAACTCTGGGACCCGAGAGATTTACAAATGAAACACTTTGTGTCTAAGTTGAAACTTACCTCTGAAGTAAGTCAAATACAAAGGCTTCTCTCTAGCAGCTAATCTAAATCCTGGATAAGGCTTGTACATGGCCATGGGCAGTTCTTTAGCATGTGGTGGTATGGGAAATGTAGAAGAGGGAGGGTAAACATAGCCGTGGTGAGTATTTATTTAAGCGTGGAACACCTCTTAGGAATGCATACTATACACAGCGTCCCCCTGAATGCGCTTATCATCCCATGAACTGGTTTCCCCAGCCACTCAGTCTACAGAGAGGTAAAACATTGACAGCACCAGGGCTCTTAAATGATTCAGGTTGGAAGATTGGAAGCATTGAATTATCTGTAATATGTTTTCTTTAATCAGGGGAGATTTATAGAATTAAGCTTCTAAATGAAAAGCCCTGGCCCTGACTGCGGAGGTGTTCTGGCTACATTATGATTGGATTCCACCCAGAGTCAGACAAGTGTAAATGCAGTCCCTAAAGTAGTTTGCATCATTGAGAAAATCTGCCCGCAGAGAAGAAAAGTCATGAGTGCACTATTGATATGTCAGGAACCTCCAGGACAACTTGAAAGGACCATTTTTGCCCTTCGAATCACTTGTAAAATCAGAAAAGATGGCTCTTTTCCATATCAAAAGAAAAATTAAGTACAGGCTGTACACTAGCATCGCTTTTGGTAAACGTACGCCTGCCATGTTTGTTTTTGTTGACAGCAAACAGTCTTGTTACCTCCTAATTGCCTGCTTGGCATATATAAAATAAGATCCTTACTGTGTTGACAGAATGCAGATGAAGAAGCATAGAAATAGCAGGTGTAAATTCAGGGATATGAGCATGTTTATTATCCAGATTCATATTGCATTTTAACAGTTTACATTTGCCTTTCCTTAATTTTCACAACAGAATTTTAATATGCAAAATGCTGTATTTTTAATTTTTTTATTTGTTGGCTCAAAATCTCAGAGCACTCCAGATCACATGAGGTAGTGCATCATGTATCAAGCATGTTGCATTTTCTTATATGTAGGTTATATAGATAGCAACAAGAAAAAGCCTTGCATTATTTGAAATAATGTAGAGGTAGGATTCCCAATGATATTTTGAATATAACTTACTGCATAGACCTTAATGTAGACCACAGCGTCTGACTTTGCTACAGCAAATCCTACATATTGTATAAAGAAAAATTCTGATTATGAATTTGTGACTTAACTACGGCGACTAATATGAGGTGGCTGTATTCTGAAAATTGAGCATGTGATTTCAGGTTCAGCACTTCATATGTAAGTGTAGCATTTTGTCTTTAAAGCTAAGAATTAAGCGTTTTGACACTGTGTGTGTATGTGTGAAAACTGAGCCAATTCAATCTTACATTTACTGTAATACCAGGTACAAGTTTTAAGCTGATTGGAACAGGAGGAGGAAGCCTGCTGACCCTAACGTTCCTTAAGAAGAGAAGCTAATGTGATGTTGACATGAAAATCAAAGGGAGAGACATCAGCTTGATTGTAGATAGAAATACCGCTTGACAGCAATGTGCATGCATTAGTTGACATGCGAGACGAAACAGACAGCTAAGTAAACAAGTAAATCAGTTTCCCTCATACAATACAACTTATTATTTCGTTAATTGCAGTCTGTTGAAACTTTGCAGAGAGAATCATGTCCACACACTGTGGACAGCTTGCATTGCATAAACAATCACATTTATTAAAGGTGAACAAGCTATTTTGTGTGTTGAGAGCAAAGAACACAGCGAGTGTTCTCCTGAGACGCAGAAAGCATCACATGATCACACAAGTCATCCTATTATTAGCAAGTGAGTAAGAACATATGTGGCACATGCCAAGTGGAGTCTACAGGCACAGTGCTTGCTTCTTATAGTGAAGGCTCCTGGCAGCTCCAGTATGGCATGGGGTTGTATTTTCCTGGCATGGTTTAGGTTCACAGAACCCCTGAGGGCTAAAGACAGATGCCATCACAGAGCCATTCTTAGTGAACATGTTCAGCCAATGGGGAAGCAGTACGTACAATCCAGTCAGTGGTGATATGAAACCATATATCATGGCCTGTTAATGCACCAACACCATCCTACTGGTGTTTTGCACTATCTTGGTAATAAGATTGACATGAACTGCTGTTTGTATACTTTCCTCTCATGGTGTATGACTCTCAGCCTTAAGCACGACTTATGTGCCAGCTAGCATGGAACTGTGGGTGCCTCTCCTACCAATTAAACCAATGAATAGTGCACACATATATAATATTGTAATCAAATTTGTACTTTAGCAGGGTTACATCTATCAGCTCCCTGTCTTGTATTAAGAGTAGCTAGTAAACACAGGTCAAAAGTCTCGGCCCTGATCAGTTCACGCAGCCTATTACACATTTCTCAAAGTTGGGAACACACGTCCACATTAATGAGGAGGTTGTATGGCCTGACACACCACCACATGCACCGTAGAAAGACAGTCTTTGGCGCAAAGTTACCTGCAGTGTTAACCACCTTACAACTAGCTCAACAAGCTTACTTTGTGTTGTAGCAGTAGCTTGATGTTTCTATGGTGATGTGTAAAGAAGTAGTTCGACATTTTCTGAAATACCCTTATTGCTTTCTTGCTTATATAAGAACCACTCTCATGTTCATAAGGTAAATATGAAGCTACCGTGAGCAGTCGGTTAGCTTGGCTTAGCACAAAGACTGGAAACAGGGTGAGACAGCTAGCCTGGCTCTGTGCAAAGGTAACAAAATCCACCTACCAGCACCTCAAAAGCTCACCAATTAACATGTTATAGCTATTTCTTGGCTGGAGAGCAGAACCAGATTAGCTGATTCCCTTTGTTTCCTGTCTTTGTGCTAAGCTGAGCTAACAGGCTGCTGGTGGTAGCTTCAAGTTTACTGTACATATTTTATTAATAATATAATTATGAGTGATAAGCTTGTTCACAATAAACATTGAACTGCATAGTGTAATAGCATCACTAAAACTCCACTGTGCACTCTGTGTTTGGATGAAGAAATACTGTAATAGCACACGTTATGAACGGCCACACATTATGTCATTAGCACCGCTACAACCACTAATAGTGGTCGATGAATGATGTAAGAATGCTGTGGAAGAAAGTGTTTCGTTTTCTACTCTGTATATTATATTGTAAAACTTTCGTCATACATTTGCTAAAATGTAGGCACCACAAGCAGCTACACAACTGCATCTACACAACACGACACATTCCCACTTCCATTATAGACAGGAAGTTAAAAGATAAAGCTACGGAACTGGAGCTCTTCCTTGTTGCTGGAATTCATGAGGTCAACAGAGATTAGTATTTTACATTTCTGACTACATGGTGATTAGTAGATTCACAGCTGATGTGATGTCACTAATTAGGGTGTTTAAGGGTGGGGTAGTGTAACACAGTATATGCTCAAAAATGTCAGCTCATAGATAGTAGTTTAGAAACTGTGCTCTGTGTGATTCATGGATAATTTTGTCTTTAATGCTGTGTTACTTTGCTCACTGAGAAGAAATCTACTATGTGCTGGAAATAATTCCTTAATGTTTGCATTGCTTTTACCTGTGACTTTGAGTCGTTAAAGGAGATGCCACACAATGATCCAAAAAATGAGTAATTAGTGTATTGACTAGATCTATTAAGCCCATCACTGCTTTAGGAGCTGCCATTGTAGCATCAAATGAGTCACCGCCGCTCTGCAGTCATCTGTTGTTTGTCCTATCTTGATCATAAATGTTACTTTTTTAAATTATCTTTTATTTTTGCATCGCTTCAGCTTAATTTTTTTAGATTGCATAACTGATGGCGTTTTTACCACAGATAATAGAATTGATGCGGAAGGCTTAAATTTTATTCCTCCTAAATAAGCTGAGTGGCTGTCAGTAACATCTAGATTTATTTAGTGGGAATAAAAAGTCTGTCCGCCCCCTTTGAAGGGAACGGTTATTTTTGCACCCAGTGAACAGAAACTGGGACAGGAGAGGAAAAAAAGGACTTTCACATCTAGCCTTAAATGGGTCACCTTGAGTGGAGCACTTGTCTGTGTGGTCCTATCAGGAGCCAGAGAGAGAGAGAGACAGAGGGATGTAGAGGGGCCACACGTTTCCTGTCTGAATGTGAAAGTCGTCACTGTCCCCTGATAGATAAAGGCTATTTCAAGCCTAATTCTGAAGCATTGTCAGACGCAGACTGCCCGGCCCAGCCCACCTGTTGATGTACGCTGCATGACTGGAGTGTTTTTCTGAAGTTCGTTCTGGTTACAGTTAACTACATTATAATGCAAACAATCCATGTAAAGCATTACATTGTAATGCTGCATCCCAGCATTCAATCTAATCGTCTAACATGCAGTTTGGCTTAGTTATTCATTCATTCAGAGATTCTCTTTGGCTTTTGCTTTCACCCCAGTCGTTGTCCATCCCTGGCTAATTTGTGTCTGTGTTTGGCACTAGTCAAGGCATATGCCATAGGGTGAACCAGCCCACTCTATAATCAAACAACACAGTTCCATGTTACTGTAAATAGCCCCACAGGACTGATGCTGCAGATTGAGATTATGTTGTGTAAAAGCTAGCATGCATGCATGAAGAAATGCATTGCCTTTGGCTTTGCTGGCACACTGCAGCAGGCTAATTGGCCATTCCTGTTCTTTGTGCCTTATGACGTGGCTATTCATTGACATATTAGTAAGAACATTTTAGTTTAGTTTGTAATACCAGCACATATGAAAGATAACTAAGAACTAAAGGGCACATTGCACAATGATAAACATTCATAAATCCTCACAAAATACACATAAAACATAAATCTCTACACAAATAAATTATTACTACAAAACTGCTGCTGTTGAGAGATGCTCAGAGGGAGTCATTACAGGGAGTGCTGTGTATATGTATCAAGAACTCTATTGAGTTGCAACAGAAACAAATTTGCAGTCCATTTTTTTCTGTTTTTGTGTGAGGTAATTTCCCTGCTACCAAGTGAGCTTTTTGTTGGCTTTGCATTTTAAGCGTTGATCCTCCAAGAGATCCACCAGGCTGTTATTAACAAATGTCACAGCCAAGCAGTTCATGTTTGATCTCCGTATTTGGACAGCGTAAATAGAGACGTAACATGGGATCTGGGCATTATTAATTTGATCATGTTATGCTCTGTGCAGAAGCAGGTCTTTGACACAAAACTGATGCCCTTAATGCTGGGTTCAGTGTTGTAGTTTGGCAGCACGCACTTCAAACTGGATGAAAAATTCTGACAGCTTGATGCACGAAGGAATGTTACACAGCACCGGCATAACTGCATCCTCCACTGACTAATTGCGCCTTGGAAAACACATGAGATGACTGTTTTAATCAAGCTTATGAACAATGAATAACTTAGTAATGAATTAAATGCCTTTTATCATATCCAGCGGGTGATATTTGCATAGTTAAAAAAAAACTGATGCATCAGTGTCTCCACTTGGAAGATTTAATCACGACTTAATCGACGTCACAGCAGATGTTCTCTCAGATGTTTTCAAAGGCAAAACACCTGCAGTGGCATTACTGACTTGGGTGTGGCCAGAAGTGCAAGATAAATGAAAGCTTCGACCCTCAGTTCTGCATCATTCTTTTACTGCTTCTTTTACTGAAGCATTCTTTTGGCCTACACTTTGTACCTGAGTGTTTTGGATATAGATACTGTACCTTAGGGTGCCCCAGGACAGTGTGTTCATAGTAAATGATAATTTACCCAGCTTGGTTTCTCGCCCACACAAATGACCCTCAGAGTCCATCGCCACATGGGAATTCCTAAAGAGCTTAAAATAAAATGTTACACAAAAAGGTTGAGCACAGCTGGTGTACCGCACTGATCCCTCCAACATGAACATGCACACACAATGAAACTTATGTGAACAAACGAGAGGTCAGTGTGAACACAAGTGTGGTATTATTGCTTTTATACTGTATGTTTTCATTCTGACTGCAATGCTTTCTGGGGTTTGTACTTGAAGCAGAAGTAACCTGAGCTGACTGATGCTGTGAATTGGAGCAAAGAATTCTAACAGGTTAACTAGGGTCTCTGAAGTTGTGAAGTTACTAGTTGGGTAGTTTGAGTGGTATTTAGTGAAGGTGGGGATGATGGGAGTGCTCTATGTGAGGACTCACTTTTATGCCCTTCACAACTCTTATAGCAAATCAAGGCGTTGGTGAAGTCCTGTGAAATAGTGCTGCACCTTCTTTGTCCGTCTGACAAAACATTGCTTTCTCCACCTTCTGCCGTGATAAGTGTGTGTTTAGCATGCTGCTGTGTCCATTTCAGAGAGTGTAGAAAAACATTTTGTTTCCGAAGGGATGTTTTGAATCCTGGATTTATGTATACCACTTTTTGGCAAATGGGTAGTGGAACTGAGGTGAGACAAGCAAACAGCAACCGCCAAGTGAAATAAACTGAGACATGTCAATCAAGTAAAAAGCCCCCCTTCAACACTTCATTTTGATGTTGAATTCCTTTTTAATAAACCTGTGTTTTTTCATTTACCATCAAGACACAGATTAGAAATTAGCCTTTAATACCATAATGTCTTGTCTAATGTCTTGAAGTTTTGCATTTTGTGGACAGTAGAGGAACTGCATTTTAAAAGAATAGTTCGTAGTTTGCTTTCTTGCTGCGCATTGGATGAGAAGATTGATACTACCCTCATGTGTGCACGGTAAATATGAAGCTACAGCCATCAGTTGGTTAGCTTAGCTTAGCACAAAGACTGGAAACAGGGGGAAACAGCTAACCTGGCTCTGCCCAAAGGTTAAAAAATAACCAAATCAGCCTACCAGCACCTCTAAAGTTCACAAATTAACATATTATATGTAGTTTATTTAATCCGTGCAAACGGAGATATAAAAATGTCAATTTGTAGTTTTACGGGGAGTTACGTGGTGGAACTATTTCTTGGCCGGGTGCAGTGACTTCCTGGAGTTTTGTCATCACTGTGAGGTTGCCAGGCACCAGTGTGCAGACTTACATGAGCAAAGAGTTAAATGTACAGTACATACATTTAAAGCCTATGGTTTTCTGATCCTGGTGAGTTGAAATGCACTGCAGCTTTTGATCGGGTTTTATTTCCTCGATTATTGAGCACCATTTAGACATATAACAGGTTATTTAATTTATACCCTGCAGCGCATCATCTCCCTTCACTCAGGCTACCTTGCGTGTGCACAGTACAGTGATGCTCATGGATCTGACCCTGCTGTGAGTCATCTTATATTTCTCCGTGCTGGGAGGAGGGCTCACTGTTCACTGTGATCCATGTTGCGATGCTGCCTTTGGCTTTCTGCGGGAAACTGGAGCACAGCTCTGAGCCATAGGCAGAAATACCAGGCCTAACTAGGACATGTTGAAAAACGGGGCTAGCGGTGAGGCGTCTCTCACAGAGAACTGAGCGACTGAGTGACTCAGTGGTGATTAGTTCTGAATTTCTTTGTTTGCTCCATGTATTGTTGATTATTTCACGTCACTCATGCCTGTAAACAAGTGACAGAGGTTGTTTTTGCATAAGTGAATCATTCAGGTAGAATAGTGGTACCCACTTTTTTTTATGCTTGTGGCCCTTTAACATAAAAGTAAAGCTAAGTATACTTGCAACCCTTCTCATGGAGTGCATATCTATGTGATGGTATTTGTCCATCAGACAAGGGCTGCAACTAACGATTATTTTCATTGTCAATTCACAATTTTCTCGATTAATCGCGCTAGTAAACATCAGAAAACAGTTTCAAATGTCCATCCCAGTTTCCCAGACTCCAAGGTGACTCTTCAAATGTCTTGTTTTGTCCAAACAGTCCAAAAACCAAAGATATTCTGTTCTGGTTTAATGTGAGACCAAAAAAAGCAGTACATTCTCACATTTGGAACCTGTAACCATCAAACATTGCTTGAAAAATGACTTAAACGATTAATGGATTATCAAAGTAGTTGCAGATTCGTTTTCTGTCAGTTGACTTATTGATGAAATGACTAATCGACTAATTGTTACAGCTCTACATCAGACTGGTTCATTTGGAGAGAAAAAAAGCCAGTTTACAAGAAAAAAAAGTCAAATATTAGAGGAAAAACAAAAAAATAACATAATTATGTGAAGCAGGATTTTAACTTACCTTTTTTCCAGTAATCATTGTACGACCCCTTAGACTCGTGTGGTGACCCCTTGTGGGGGTCCTGACCCTCGTGTTGGGAACCACTGATCTACATGATACAGACACATGTCTCAGTTTAAGAGCAGCACACTCTGTCGTGAATGCTAATCTATGCAAATCGCTATTTAATTATGTTTGTATGTTTGCAGATTTGGACTTAAACGTGTGTTTGTATTACAGATTAAACCATTTCTATCTTTTTAGCCAAAGCCCACACAACTGAATGTAAAACTGTGTTGTCCACTTATTATCACTACTAGTGACAGTAGTAAAAGCAGTAATAGTAATACTGTTATATGTGTTTTCATCTCTGCTGGTGTGTTTTCCCACTGTCAGGATCTGTTGGCTGCAGCAATAAACAGTAGGATTGATTTCTCACTACTTTCTCCGTGTTTTTGTTGCAGGAGACCAATGAAATTGTGGCCATTAAGAAATTCAAGGACAGTGAAGGTAAGAGGACAACAAGTCCTCATCAGAGAACACTCGTGTTTTTTTTTATTGTCAAGCAATTCATCATCTTTATTGCTGTTGGGATGCATCCCCTCCTCATCGCTACATGTAAACCCAAAGTGATCCTGATCTCCCCTCTGTCTCACCTCCATGCAGAAAATGAGGAGGTTAAAGAGACTACACTACGGGAACTTAAGATGCTCCGCACCCTCAAGCAGGAGAATATTGTTGAGTTGAAAGAGGCCTTCCGCAGAAGAGGGAAGCTATATCTTGTCTTTGAGTATGTGGAGAAGGTAAGCCTCTTCTTCAGACTGTTCCTTTATGAGGTCAGCACTGTTATTGTCACCTAGTGTGGTGGTCATATTGATTTTTTTTTTTGTGTGTGTTGTTTTTCTTTCTCTTTTAGAACATGCTTGAGCTGCTTGAGGAGTTACCCAATGGTGTGCCAACTGAGAAAGCGCGCAGCTACATCTACCAGTTAATCAGAGCAATTCACTGGTGCCATAAGCATGACATAGTTCACCGGGGTAAAATCTCCCTTTTCTCACTTTTTTCTTTTTAATTTATTAGGACACATAATAAAAACACTGAGAGAGAGACGGCGTTAATGAGGCAGAGAAGAGACTTTCCGGTCATATTTGATCATAAGCTGGAAGAGGCTCATGCAGGTCCACAGAGCGCAGTATTTACCACTGCACCATCACTGGGCACCATCTGTGCTCAGATTTTGAAAAACAACTACAACCAATTCTGTACATTTTCAGTGTATACATGCATATGTCTAGCTATTCTCTGGTGAAACAGTGGCTAGGGGTTCTGATGTGTTGTAACCAACCACTCTATTGTTCACAAGATGTGAGCTTTTGGGTTGATCAGTGGCAGCAGAGCAGGAAACCAGATGGCCCATGTGAGCTTTTGGCATACTGAATGCAACAGAACAGGCATCCAAATGGCCTGCGGTTCACCCAGGCACACATATGACAGTGTTATCGAGGGATCTGATGTATAAGTTATGGTTTGTCTTTACAATCTGTGAATTTTCACTGACAGAATTTGATTTCTTGGATTCTTTGTTTGCTGCTTCCTACAAAGATAATGTACATTTAGAAGAATTTAATATTTTCAATGAGACAGATGAGCATGTGTTGGCAGGAATGATGGTAGTGATGATGTAACGATGATGCCCCTCGCCAGCTTATGTGTTGTCTTCCTCTACATCTATGTTCTTCCTCAGACATAAAGCCAGAAAACCTTCTCATCAGCTCCGATGACGTCCTCAAGTTATGTGACTTCGGTGAGCGCCTCTATCAAATGCTCACACTGTAAGAGCTGTAAGGAACAAACAGTCAAAGCTGTGATGTAAACGGAGTATTTTCATTGTGGACTATATTTGGCTGAAACCAGTGCTTCAGGAGGGCAGCGGGAAGCTTTATCCAGTTATCTAAAGCTTTGCGTGCAGCCCTCTCTCCTGGTTCTCAGGCTGCCGCTGTGCATTCTTCCTTCATCTCAATTAATGAAACGTGTTAGAAAACAAGAGGCTAATCACACTTTGATTCAATCTGGTAGCGCCACAACAAAACGGGGGAAACGGAAAACATGGCATAGCCAACATCATGTAGGCAATCTGGAGTGAGAGACTGAAGACCTGCTGTTTGCTCTGTGTCAGCCAAAGGCATTGAGATAACAGACATAGGCCAAACAGACTCTGCTGTGAAGGTTTACATTTGGGACTCATTTTTCATTGTGTGTTGATTTGATTTGGAATGTTGGCACAAGCAAGTTGGAGAAATACCCAAACTGGAAATGAAAAGCCCATGCTAACAGCTGTGTTAAATGATTGCACCAGTGTATTTCCGTTTGACAATTTTCCCCTTTTCATCAAGCAACTATTAATGCAGAAATGGTAAAGGGACAGAAAATGTTCCTGGACAGGTTCAGCTGTGCCTTTCACTCTGGGCAGATTTGTCATTTATTTGTCATTTTGGGAAGTGTGTTTATTTGCCTTCTTGCTGAGAGTTAGATTAAAAAAAGATCACACTCTCATTTCTGTATGCTAATTATGAAGCTGGAGCCAGCAGGTAATTAGCTTATGTTAGAATAAAGCATAAATATGAGGAAACCCCTAGTCTGGCTCAAAAACCCGCCTACCAGCACCTCTAAAGCTTAAAAAAATACCTCAAGATACAATTTGTTAATTAGTGAGCTTTGGAGGTGCTGGTACTTTGAACAGAGTCAAGCTAGCTGTTTCCTCATGTTTCGAGTATTACTGCTGAGCTAAGCTAACTGTCTGCTGGCTCCAGCTTCTTATTTAATGTACAAACATGAGAGTAGTATTAATGTTGTCATCTAACTCTCGACAAGACAGCAAATAAGCTTATTTCCCAAAAGGTCAAACTATTCCTTGAGTTCTATTAGATTATAATACAATTTTCTATGTAGTTTGTAGTCATGCTTCAGGACTACGAAAAGGAATTGATATTTTTACCCAAATAGTTAAAGTCTGTATGAGAAGATATATTGAGGATATATATTAAACAGTATCCAGGAATAAAGGAATAGTTTTTTGGCTAATATGCTCATTTGCTTTCTGGCGGAGAGTTGGATAAGAACATTGATACCTCTCTCATACCTTACTGTTAAATATAAAGCTACAGGTTAGCTTAGCCTAGCTTAGCACTAAGACTGGAATTAGAGCGAAACAGCTAGCTTGGCTCTAAATAACACATTATATCTGTTTAATTCGTACAAAACACTGAAATGTAAAAAGTTTTGGTTTTATGGAGAGTTATGTGCGAGACTATTTCTTAGCACAGTAATTTCTTTTACATGTTTTTTTTGTACGGATTTAACAGAACCGGGCTAGCTAGTTTCCCATTGTTTCCTGTCTTTATGCTAGCTAAGCTAACAGTCTCCTGGCTGTAGCTTCATACTTAATGTACAGAAATGAGAGTGGTATCAATCTTTTCATATAACTCTTGGCAATTAAAAAAGCAAATAAGCATATTTCCCCAAATGCCAAACTACTTCTGTCAAAACTAGCTGTTAGATTATGACAGTTTTCTGTATTTGTAAATTGCTTTAGGATTATGAAAATGAATTCAGATTTTTACCCATAATTTTATAGTTCCAATCTTTATGACTGGATATGTGTTAAACAGTATCCAGCATTAATATGACTACTTTTACCAGTGCAATGTGACACAAGAGGGCTCATCAATTCTCCTATATCAGTGCAACATTTTCCCCAACTGAACTACTTTATAACTTACACCTCTGAATCATAATGAGCATCTAGAGAGGTGCCCAGCTGAAATCCTTTTTAGGTGTCTCAGCATGTAGAGCATATCAAAAAGCTCCTCATTATACTCTATTGCTTCCTCTGTCTTCTCTTGCCAGGCTTTGCACGTAATCTCTCTGAGGGGACTGATGCCAATTACACCGAGTATGTGGCCACTAGATGGTACCGCTCTCCAGAGCTCCTGCTCGGGTACGTCCGTTATTTTTTAGCCTTGTCCAGGAACTCTACACTGACATATCGTTTTAGTAGCTATTCTTATGCCTGGCCTTAATCACCAACCCCTTAAATCTCTGGTCCCAGGGCTCCTTACGGGAAGGCAGTGGACATGTGGTCAGTAGGCTGCATCTTAGGAGAGCTGAGTGACGGACAGCCTCTGTTCCCGGGAGAGAGTGAGATTGACCAGCTCTTTACCATCCAGAAAGTGTTGGGACCCCTGCCGCCAGAACAGATGAAGCTCTTCTATAACAACCCCCGCTTCCATGGGCTGCGGGTAACACTCTTTACTCCAACCCCTCACTACGGTTCACTCTGCTGACCCATCCCCTCCATGTTGCTCTTATTAGCGCGCTCCTATCCTTTTCTTCCATTGCTCTCGACTTGATCTTCTCTCTCCTCTGCTGCCTCTTTCTGCCTCCTTCTCTTTTTCTTCTTCCCTTATTTATTTTCTCTCCCTGCTATGTCTCTGCACTCTCTGCTTGTTTTATTTTTTCATCTCCTGGCTGAGTTTGCTGTGCCGTGACTGATTGGATCACAATGACTCATCGTGTATCATGTATCCTGTATGCTATGTGAAGGAAGGCTGTGATAAGTCTTCCGTGGCAGGCTGGTGGTACAACAGACCTGGGTCGTCCTTCCCTTCCCCTGTCTGCCCACGCCTCAGGATATAATTATTAGTTAGCAAACTGCCCCTCTGTGAATAACTGGCAGTGAATACCCACTGATAAGGACCCTGCTTGATAATGCTGCATATAAAACATTTTGTACACTTGTGGGTATAAAAATTAGTTAATGGGTGGAAGAAAATTTGGCACTATGAAGCCTAAATTCTTGTCTGATATCCAGCTCATAAATATATATAAGTTGCTCTCTCCAGTAAGAGAGGCACATGTTGGACAGGGATGTTTCTTGAATAGACATCTAGCGCCTGCTATTGTTCAAAATTTTATCCTCCACAACATTTCGATATCTGAGCGTCACCCTGCCAGCAAACGTCACTGTTCAGTAGACATTCACCTTTAAGCCCCTCTCTCACAGTCACCTTCTCTTAATAACAGTAGAGGAGGCCATGGTGTTTGAAGGAACAATACAAATTGTTTTTATTCAAATATTAATGCATCAGACCAGCAACAACACCACACAACACTTGTGAGTGAACACAGGATATTTGATTGTTGTTTTATCACGTTGGCCACCTACGGTGTGCTTTCTGCAACACTTGGAAATGTGTGATGTAAAAAGAACAGCTTCTGGACATTTTTTGGCAAACAGCAGATTCACAATAGTCAGAAGAAAAATTCTGTCAAAATGAAAGGCTGACATGGGAAGATCGAATGTGGAAGAAAGCACACGCAACAGCGCTCTTGTGAGTGACCTTAAAGTTGAATTATGGTTTGAACTCTCCTCCTGTTTTTTATTTCTTCCTGAAAACCTTTTCTAATGAATCAGACGTGTGGACCCTAGGAAGACTAGCGACCATTGTATGGATGCTAATGGAAATCCAATAAAAAATAAAGAATCCAGGTTGTTTTTCTCCAGGATTGTACCTCCTTTTGACCAGTTGAATTCAATGAACCTCCAAGCAATCAATATGAACCTCCGGATATTGTATTAGGAAACTATTTCAACCTGCTGATTTTTGATGAGATTTGGTGATGCGCCCTCTTTCCCTTCCCCTTTGAACGTCAATAACTAGCCCCTTTGTCTTACTATATTAAAATGGAGGTAGTTAACATCACTTGCAATGAAAACTAGTTGATCACACATACTCCTCGGCTCTACACACAAAGTACAGGTGGCTGATATTGCTGGTCTTTCTGCAAAATAGTGATTATGCGATTATTTATCACTTGGACATTTGTTGTGGCTACGTTTTTGGTTGTACTATCATCCTTTGTGTCTTGTTTTAGTTCCCTGCTGTGAACCACCCCCAAACCTTGGAGCGAAGATACCTGGGAATCATCGCCGGAGCCCTGCTGGACCTGCTAAAGGTAGGGATCACTGGCAAAGCACGGCTGCTCTGCTGTGGAGATGTTTCTACCTTTTTAACACACTATCATGAAAGGATACTCTGTAACCATGAAAACTCCCAATTTTCATGAACTAGACAACTGATAATTGCATCATAATCATCGTGTTTACGTCGTGACTGCATGGTGCCTCTTCATTGCTTCAGCATCTCTCAGCTCATATCCTGGTTCCAGCACTGCTGTTATTGCTGTGTCTGCACTGTAAACAGGAGCTCCATGTCAAGAATGTGGGCTGCGCTTGTGCACTTGCGCTTTTCCCAGCAGATAATGACTCACTGCTAACATAATGTCATCTCAGGACTGACTTCAGCAAGGACAGGCATCTCTCTCATTACTAATCAGGCTTTCATGAGTTGAGTTTAGATATTCATTTAACAATATATGTTTCCTAATTGGCTTGCAAAGAGTAATTGTCTTATTCGTGCTGTTGTTGTCCTGAGAAAGTGAGAAAAGTAGCTACCACTATACATTTTAATTATATCAAAAGTTCTAAGAGTAACTATCTTCAGTTCACAGGTTTTATTTTGAGTGTATTCATACAGGAATCAGCTTTCATTAAAGCCTATGGAGACAGGTCATAAAGATATTTATTTGAGTAAGAAAAAAGCAAATGTCACAAATCATATTTCACATCAGTGTTTGGCTTGTTTGGTGACTGTAGGACACAATTAAATGTAGCAGCAGCCTGACTTTTATGATGATGGCTATGACTCATAATAGCATGACTGCTGCAGTTTGCTGGATGTTCGGGGTGTCTCAAGGACTCACGGGCTCCCTCTGTGTGTTTTGTGCGTTAGAACCTGCTATTGCTGAACCCGACAGAACGTTTTCTCACAGAGCAGAGCCTAAACCACCACGCCTTCCAGACCCTAAGGCTGGTGGAGCGGCCCGGCCCACCCACACCTACACCTGTACGCTCCTCCAAGAGAAAACCTCACCATGGAGACAACACCACCCCCAGCAGGTCAGCAGTGAGCACTATAGCAAGTGTAAGCTTGTCAGTGCCTCCCTGTTGTTTAGATCCACAAGTTAATGTGTTTTTCAAATGCAAATATGACCCATTGTTTTCAGTCAACAGCTCCCTGAGGACCATTACCTGCATTATCTGCAGCAGTCACCGTGTAGTGACATTTTTGCAGAATGTATTGCCCTTTGTTAAAGGATCAGACATTTTCTGTTTGGTTTGGTTTTATTCTGTCATAAAACAACCTACAAATAACATACTTTTATTCACCAAAAACACAAAAAGACACAGACTCAATCCAACATGAAACACAGTAAAAAATAAATATTAATAGCATATAAAGCAAACAAGATGTTACGCATAAACGTTCCAGAAGCACGACACAGGATAAAAACACTAAATATCTTATTTCCATAGTGGTCCTGGCCTGCCCCAAATCATCGTAACAACAAAGACTGCTGTGCCCTGCTACATTACCGCTTATTACAGTAGATACAGTATTGATCATTACACGAAGTGTACATTTTTACTACAATACTTAATGCATTAACCCATCTCTACTCTTTCCATTTCATTAAATAAAAAGTTTTTACACCTGTTTTTAAAAACTCCCACACATCAAAAAGATTTAGACTCTATGAATTTTGGCTGAATTTTTACTGCCTAGGGTTACACCTATTCTGGTCTCAAACACCTGCAAATAGCCTGGTGCCTGGCCACTTAGGCATTTATAGACCTGCTGCTAGATACTGAACCCTGTTAAAATGGCCTTAAATACTTAAATGGGTTCTTTTATTGTAATTAAGGATATAATGTATCGTCTTGTTTTGTACAATCCATAAGCGGGCCTGTTGTTGCTTAGGAAGAGGGATAAAAAAAATGACATGCATAGTCAGTTCTTGATTGTATCATAGCCATACATACCATTTTCTTGCAACTAACATTAAGACATAAAATGTTACATACTAACATTTTTTTCCCTATTTAAACATTTTAGAGAGACATTAGACTTCTGGACAATTTTGTGAACCATAGAATTGCCAGATACATTTTAATCTAGTAACCCCCCTAAGTCAGTTACTGAGGTTGTATTGTAACTCTGTTGCGGGTGACATTAAGAAATCTGGTTTGAGCGAGTTCACTATTTAAGGCAAAAATGTTACTATTTGAGAGTCTGTTGTCCACTTGCCATGTACTTAATTTTGACGTTACTTGACTAAGCATGTTTTCTAATTCAAAGACACAGCTTGACCTCACTAACAAAGCTGAATCGTCAGCATACAGGAAGAGCTCACAATCAACTGCAGATTTAAGATCATTTACATATATTAGGAAGAGTAGGGGTCCTAAGATTGATCCCTGTGGAACATCATGACCGAATCCAATAAGGTGCCATTAATATCTACAAACTGATTATTATATTCTTAGGTATGATTTAAACCAACTAACTACCAAGTTACCAACAGCCTCCAATGTATTGCATAAAAGGTTGTGTTTGATGTACAGTATGTTGATGTTCCTTCTCTCTGCTCTTGCTCAGGAGCCATGGGGGAAAGAGCTCAGGAAGCCACCGCTCAAGCAGCAGAGAGTGCTCTAGCTTGCCCCGGCACGAAGACCTCCACCCCAGCAACGATGGCTTTCTCAACGGCAACATGCCTGCAGCGATCAACCTCAGTCCCACTCTGCATCCCAAGAACTACCAGCCGCAGATCTACAACCACTCCACCTCGTGCAACATGGACCTGGCCAGCAGCAACCTGCCTCATCTGCTCAGCCCTGGGGAAGCCAAGAGCAAGGGCGACTTCGAGATGAATCTGGGGTCCAAGGTGTCCGACGGCCCCGGAGCCAAGTACCTCAAATCCAACTTCCGCTCACAGCAGAACCGCCATTCTTTTGTGGAGGGGAAGACCAATACGCTTCAATCAGGGGAGAAACACGGTCGTCACAGCTACATGGAGTCCCACAGCTCCACGCCCTCCTCCTCCAAGTTCGCCTACCTGAACTTGTCAAAGAGCTATGGCACGCTTAGCGATGCCAAGTCAGTGGGGAACTTAAATGATGTGCATCTTTATGCAGACGAGCCTACATCTCGCTATTTTCCCTCAAGCTGCCTCGACCTCACAGCCCCGAGCAGCCCAGCAGCCCGCCGGGTGGACAGACTGGGACCCGGCACAGCTGGCCGAGGAAGCATGCGCTCTGACAGAGAGAGCAACACCCTGGACTCGTCCTACAGGCGCTCCTCCACCCGCCACAAGGCCTCAGAGGAGGCCAAGTCGGCAGATGCCCTGGACCCTGGGGAAAGTGGCGTTGAAAGGAGCCACGCTCACTCTCTGTCCGCCCCACACGACCCTCTGTCTTACGGTCAGGGATACACCAGCCCCTTCTCCTCCCAGCAGCGACCGCACCGCCACTCCATGTACGTGCGGAGGGACCACCAGAGGACACACGGGGCGGAGGAGGGGCTGGCGGTGGGGCAGGGCGTGCCCACCAGAGCCAGCAGCCTCCAGCTCCTGTCTCCGCAGCTGCAGCACCGCACACTGCCTCGCCACTCTGGGGGCTCCTCCAGAGAGGAAGACATGAGTAGGGTCAGTCATCAGCCCACATCAAACCTCTCCAACCTCAAGGAAGGCCTAAGCCTAAATGATCTAATCATATCAAATGCCTACACCAGGTTGTGTTGGACTTGTGCTGAACTCTTACCTCAGTCTCAGTTTCTACAACAATGCAGCCAGGATTTATTCTGGTGGCGTCTGAAAATATCATGATCTGTGTTTAGGTTTTCAGCCAGATCTTGTTAGTCAGTTTCCCAGGTTTGTAGCAATGGCAGAATTAACATAACTGCAGCTTCATCCTATGAACAATGCGAGTGTAAAGAGTGTGGCTTCCTTGTTAGGATATACAGTGAATCATTTTACCTGTATATTTATATATACTGTATATGCACATATAGTATATATAGTGTGTGTGTATTTGTATGTGTGTGCTGCAATGCTGAGCTCACTTCATGCTTCATCATGTCTCCATTAACAGAGCGAACAGGCACCCACTGAGGTCACCCACAGCAGACCCCCAATAAGGGACTCCACAAGGGACAACACCGCATCTTTTCACACACAGCGGCAAAAAAGCGAGGTCCGACATTCTGCCTGCACCCACCATTCCCTACCCACATCCGCACTCTCAGTAGACTGGATGTGGGTGGATACTGCTGTCATGAACTGCTCTCTCTCTCTTTCTCTCTGTCTCTGCGCATCAGATGCCTCTTCATTTTCTCTGTGTGCTTTGCTTCCCTTTAATGTGACTATTTATGATAGCACAGTCAAGCTTGTCATCGGAGCACATTTAGTTTGATTCTGGAATACATTTATAGCCTCTACAGATGTTGGTTTTTTTTATGATGGCCGCTTGTAAATCAATACGCCTCCCCTTTTTTCTGTTCTTTCAGGTAAATTAAAAATATCAGCTCAGATAGAGAGGCATGCAAAGCAGTTGGCCTTTAGGTTTTTATGTGACTAGGTCTTCTGTTGTGACTCAGGTTGGCTTATATCATGACCAGCAAACAGAAGATGGGGGCTCTTCCAAAGAGAACCGTAACATCTACAGTGAATCCATGCCTCGGAGGGTGGGCAGCTTCTACAGAGGTTGGTTTAGTCAGACTGAAATCTCTGGCCATGTGTCTTGCTTTCTTTCACTGCACTGTGGAGATCAAGATGTCAATTCAGTTTTAACCAATACTGATTGAGTATATTGAAAATTTTAAAACATCTTTTTTTAACATGAACACCTAACCAACAAACGTTTTTTGATAGGGATCCACTAATTTTGGTTATTAAGACTTTTGCTGTCTCAATTGGGATACTTCCGTTAGTACACTTCCATGTAGTACACTGTGTACACTACTTGCATTGTGCGTGACTTTTGACAGGGTAGTGTTGTCAAATCGAACATGGCCGTTGTGCACTTACCGGAAATGAAGATTGCAATATTTGACCGCTTCTTCTTCTTCTTCTTCTTCTTCTTCTTCTTTTTAATGGAGAGTTGCAACCAGGCGGAGCATTATCGCCAACATTTGATCGCGATTGTCGCCCATCAAATAATCTGCCTGCTTGTTTGCTCACTTGACTTCAATTGAATTTTATAAAAAATGCGCGCTTTTACTTTTAGTGTGGTGTTCACTGCGGTGTTCACTGTAACAATCGCCATTTTCATAGGTTGGTGGTCCCTCCCCTTCTGCTACGTAGCCAAGATGGCGACCAATGAGGGTGAGAAGTGTCCAGCGCTCCACACTCAACTTTTTGGCCGTTATGAGTACACCATCCGGGTAGTATGCACTTAAAATAGTAAGTGTAAGTACGGAAGAATGCAAATTGAGACACATCTTAAGAGTCTACGCACAGTGATGCTTTGAGCTAAATGCTAACATCAGCATGCTAACATGCTCGCAATGACAATATTAACATGCTGACGTTTAGCAGGTATTCACCATTTTAGTTTAGCATGTTAGCATGCTAACATTTTCTAGTTAGTGCTAACATAAGTACAGCTGAGGCTGATGGGAATGTCTTTAGTTGTGCAGGTATTTGCCCATAAACCAAAGTATTCGGCAAACAAAGTTGTTGACCTGACAATGGCGCTAGATGAAAAGTCACCAAAGGTATTACAGTTCATACAGTGAATGTCTGTGCCAAATTACATGGCAATCCATCCAATAGTTGTGAAGATATTTCAGTCCTGTGTGGTGGACTGTCTGACCGACCAACCGACATTGCATTTCTAGAACCATGCCCAATTTGACATTTGTGTTTTAACATAAACAAATATTTTTGTAAAGGATCCGTCAAATTTGGCCATTAAAGAAGTGTTGCTGTTGCTGTTTCTAAATGACCTCAAACAAATGTTTGGCATTTCTATACTGACATTTCTTGTTACTTATTGGCTAACACTGTATATGCTGCTAATGTATCTGCGATAAGCTGGTTTTTAAATTATTCTGATGGCATGATGACAATCCAGGTGTATCTGTCACTTTCAGTCTGTTCATGTCAGTGTTCAAGATCCATTGGGGTAGTGCAGTACACTGGCTGTCTGTCACAGTGTCTTTTTTGATACTACCGCAAAGGGACACCAAAGTTGGGAAATTTCAAATTCTACACAGTGGCTTAAATGAACGGGAGTTAATGTTCTGTTGTTGTGAAATGTATCGTTATCTGTAATTTCAGAACTTAGCTGCAAATTACTTATTATTAAAAATATATGTTGTACATTATCTGCCAAAACGTATACAGTTTGCTGTGAAATAGTTGGTACAGACTGTAAAACCAGTCATGCATCAAAAGGTGAATGAACGTATTTGCTGTGTTTGCTGAACAGTCCCTTCTCCCCGGCCGGACAACTCCTTCCATGACAGCAGGGGTCAGAGCCGGGGCGCTGGCCTGTCCGGGGATGGCACGGGTCTGGCGAACCACTCCAAACGTCAGCCAGCATTCGACCCCTGGTAATTATCTCTTCTGACCACAACAGAACATAGTTTATGTTGTTTACCAAAGAGTATCTCCTCTAACTTACGTTACCTTGACAACAACACAATTTTGTTCATTGTGCATTGCTCTGTGAAACAATTTTCTGGCAGATTAAATCACACTGGTCACATAACATGGTGGCTTTAACAGAAATTGCTCGGTCTCACTGGGAGGTATTGCAGAAAAGATATTGCACATTTTTTAGTAGGGACATCATGCTCATTGTGCTTTGTTTTATTTTCAGGACTGGCCCAGATACTGTAGTGCTGAACCCCTCTGAGCCATCCAAAGAAAAGGAGAAGCAGGGTTTCTTCAGAGCAATAAAGAAGAAAAAGAAAAAATCTCAAATGGTAACTTGCATGTCGAGTACTTCTGAGGATGTAAGCCATGTCTGGGTGCACTATTTCATGCATATGTCTTTTGATGTCTGTCTGCATACTGTATCTCCTCCTCTGCTTTTCAAATGGTTAATGCTTTGGCCTTATTAGCACCTTGACAGAGATATAAAATCATTTTTTCTTGTTGTCACGTGCACCATGTTTCCCTGTGCCATCAGTCCTGTGCCTCTGTATTACAGATGCAAGTCCCTGATGGAAGGCCTCCTGTCATCAAGAAATGTCTTTTCCCTCTGTTTAGCCCAAAGAATAACATAAAGCATAGTTCCTCTGTGAGAGTCCTCCCTGTAGTGCCCTCTCCCATGGTACATACTGTTTTACACTATCCTACTCACCCCCCTAACCCCACCCATCTGACACTGCATGCAGTAACAACAATAATCATTTTTTAATTGTTGTTTTCAGTCGTTTTATAAGTATGGCGAAATTCATTCACTTAATCATGAGCTGTTGACATAAACCAGTCAGATCCATCTATGCTGGCACAGTATCAGTACAACTCTTAATCTGTATTGAAAATGAGGTAATTAAGTGCCTGTTTTGAATGTTCAGTTTATTGAGATTTGATCATTTAATTGATAAAAGTGGATCCTACTCTTAGAATTTTCAATTAAATGAAACGCAGGGCTGTTCACAAGCCTTTTTCCCATTAAATAACTGGAGCTGGCTGGTTTTTTTTCTGAGTGGTCCATTTGATTCTGATCAGTTGCCACTGTTTTCAGCCACAGCCCTAACAGCATGTCTCTGAGCTGAGGATGAACGAGAGCGCTCAGGCTTCAGTTAGGCACCTGAGTATTTAGGGGTCTGTGTGCCTGGTTACACTCACGTGAAGCTTTACCGCTTAGCAACATCACACAGAAGCATTTGATCAACTTCTCTGCCCCTTAAAGTGTAACCCATGACTTGATTATAGAGCACAGATCAGGAAGGAGGGAGGAACCAAAAGAGTCGCTAAATATAAAAGCAACCACATTTTGACACGTTGAACTGGCTGCCATCTCAGTGGCAGCGATGGTTCAGCATGACACAGGTGTTTGAGACTCTTTCTTCTCCTCACATTTCTATTTATATGTGACAGTCTGTTCAGATACTGAGGGGGGTTACAGCTGATGACAGAGCACAAATAAATACAATCTGGCCAGGAGGAATCAGGCAGTCAGACTCACAGTTGGTGGAAAATAGTGTTTGCTGCATAATGAGTAGATACTAAGGCTTTAAATATGTAATGGATTGTATAAATGTCTAAAATCACCAAAAACACAAGAGGAGTTGTCTCTTCTCCTCCTCAGGTCAGTGAATGCTTGGGGTTTCTGGCACCAGATGCATGTTTTTTTAATTTGTATGACTTCACTGCACTGCAGACCAAACAATGCAGAATTATTGGACTTATGTCCGTGGTAAAATAACACATGTAAAGGATAACACCAAACGCAGTAATATGTTTTCTTGAGCACATTTTTGAGGTTTTAATAGGACTCTGAAAAGAAACCTTGTTTCTAGGAGTACTGATGAAAGCGTGTGGTGGAAATATCTGTTGAAAACAAAAATTGAAGCACATTCTGTGTGTTTTTTGTTGTCCTTTACATTATGTGGACCTACCTTGGTCATACGTTGGAAATTGTTAGTTTGGAGAGGTTAAATGACATCTGTACCCAATGTGTGAAAGGTTCCTAGTGAAGGGGTGGATACAGTCATCCAGAAGTCCTCCAGGTCCTCCGGTCACCAGAGCAGCCGCCACAGGACCCGTGACAAAAGCAGAGACCGGGACCAAGAGCGAGACCGAGACAGGGACAAGGACTGGCCACCTGAGAAACTGTCCGATTCACACTCTCCGGTAAGTCTCACAAGAAAAAGTATGAAAGCATTTTCTTGATGCAAAATGTTTCATTTAAATATGTTGGTCATGTGTAATGTGTCATGTCCCTCTCAGAGTCAGCCACTGAAGTCTCTGCGCAAACTCCTGCACCTTTCATCCTCGTCCTCCAACCAGACTGCACCGTCTGATATGCGCTACCAGCCGCTGCCTAATCCAGCATCTGCTCAAGGTGGTTTCACAGAGAGCCGGGGTCACTCAGGGGTTAGCACGCCCCAGCTGAAGGGCCGACAGACAGCCTACCCGCTGCCCGGACAGCTGGAGTCTGGCTGGCACACGTCCGCCCTGGGCCGCCCCGAGGGCAACCCCTACCCGGAGCAAATGAGCATCAAGGGAGGCCAGAATGGGCACGGCTTCGGACGCCCCTCCAGGTCTCGTATGCCAAACCTCAACGACCTGAAAGAGACGGCTCTGTGATCTCCATCACCCTACAGCTCTCAGATCCACTTCAGACTCCTCTGTTTCCCCTCTGTTGCTCCTACACGTCCCTTGCGTAACAGTACACCTCCTGAATACACACACACACACAAAAAACACAGATACCAAACCTTCAGTTTTAAACACTGCTTGCGAATAGGCCAAAAGCCTTTTTATGTCTTCATTTTTTTTAAAGCTTCCATGTTTGATAGACTTTATATTATTACTTCTGTAATTCTGATTATAATTTGTATTATAAAGTAAATATATTACAAATGAAATATATATAAATGGATAGACAAAGCGTAGATTTTAAGTGTAAGTATTTTTGTTTCTATTCGATATAGAAATATAGTACATTTTACTGCGTAGTATTTCCTTAAGACTATCTAAGGCATTCTGAACAAATGAAGTTTTATCAGTTGTTACTATAGAAATTAGTAATGTCAGTAACTTTGCATTGTGTTCATCTCACCCAGGATTGTAACTCCGAGCTGTCTTGCCTTTGGATGTGCTCTCTCATACTGCTCAAACATGCAACTGCAAGTCAAAGCAGTCTTGTTCTTGAAAATATAGCTGTTGTGCAATTTTTCTGAGTTGGCACTGACAATCTATGAAGCTTAAATCTATTTGTTCTTTTTCAAGATATTTAGGTTTGTATGTCTTTTTGTAATGCAGCCATTTTAGACACTATGGTGCCATAAACTGACAGAAATCTAACCTACATCGCCCTCTGTAGGAGATAACGAAGCACTGCATCTACCGACATTACCATGCACTAACTAACATTTAGGCACTGACTTTTCTTGCACAATATGTGTAAGTCATCATTTTCATATATATTATAAACAAATGTTATACAATTGCAACTATGGTTACACCTCAATTATCTCAAATAGAACACACATAATAACTGTTCCTTATACAGACTATACCAACGATCCTTTTGGTAGTAATGTAATCTAAAATAATTTACTGAAATGTTTATATAAAAGTGTTATGAAGCACCCTTATGGATGACTTATACAGTAGTTAAACCTTGATTCTTGCCCTGCTTCAAGCAAACTTCAAGGATCCAGTTAATGGAAAAGGACATTCTCTCTGATAACTTCCTGCACTACCAGGTTCCCAGGAAGTCTGTTTGTTACTCATTTCTCACTTCAAGATTTCACATAAGCAATGTCCAAGTGGTTCTACTTGTTTAATCAGTTAAAGAAATGTACATACACATCCAAAATATTATATACATGTTAACTGCTGTAAAGATTTGATTCATAAAACATAAATTGCAAGTTTTTTTTCTTAATCGCTGTCATTTTTACAGCAGCTAGAGGAACACAAAGCCATTCTGGGTGTACAAGTGCAGTGGTCCCCAATCTTTTTGTGATGTACCCCCACTGTCCTGTCGGATGAACTCAAGTGTACACCTTTATCAACTCCAACCATCATATTACAAATGTGTTCATTTGAATTGATCATGAACTGGATGTTATTTAACACAATTGATTTTTTAAAAGTGTATATTATTACAGTATTTTCTTTCATACAGTTGACCTGTCAATGTTTAGCTCCATTTGGTCAAGATTATGCTTATATTGCTCCCACTTGTAGTGGCAGATTCTGGGCGTTTCAAACATAAACCCATTACTTTAATCTAGCTATTAACTGTTTATCCATTTATTTTAGCCTTTTCACCATTTGTCCACTACTTTTATGCTGGCTAGCTATTTCAACTATTTATCCATTACTTTTAACTGTTTATTTCAACCATTTCCACAATACTTTTGCCAACTATTTCACTATTTATTTGAACCTATTCACCATTTGTCCACTGCTTTTATGCTAGGTAACTAGCAAACAGTTGAAATACTGTTTGTCTATTACTTTTAGCTGTCTATTTCAACCATTTATCTATCTATCACTTTTAGCTACTTCAACCATTTATCTATTACATTTAACTATTTCCACAATTTCCACATATTTCACCATTAATTTGAGCCTTTTCATCATTTGTCCATTACTTTTTACGCTATCTTTGTCTGTTACTTTCTGCTATATATTTAAACCATTTATCCATTACTTTTAGCTGACTATAACATTATGTTTAACTAAATGTTTAGACTTGCTACCTTTTCACACCGTTTCAGTCGCAATATGTAACCAATGTTCAGGTATTAAAGCTCACTCAATACGTGGACATATTGTTTTAATCAAGTCATCATTTTTTCAAATTAGTTCAGTTACTCTGCAGTCTTTCCATGTAATCTCTTGCAACTGCAGAAGTATTATTCCCTGTCTGGTTGGGAATCACTGTACTAGTGTATTTTTAACTGATTGCCCATACTGAGCCACCTGGGACAAGCTTTTGAGAAATCTTAATATGGAACCACAGTGGAGGCAGAAGCTCTGTACTGTAACAATGTTTTCTGTCTGGGATAAAGTGCCATGAAAGTAGCTTGGCAGAAATAAATCCTAAGCTTTTTAATGTTGCACTTTGAAGAGACTGTGTGGCTCAGCAATATTTCTCTGACTCTGTAAATTCTTCCTCACTTCATGTTCATCATGTGCACAGTGTGTGAAGACTGAAACACGGGGCCTGAGGCTCCCACAGTTAACACTCTGAGTCCAAACATGACCGTATTGTATTGTGTATTGTGCATCTGTAAGGACTGTGCACACTCTGTATTTGACACAATACATTTATCTCTTTGGATTATTGTTTTGCTGAAGGAGCACCGTGTATTATATTAATACTTATGTGTGAATACTTGTTTGGTAATATTTATAACAGAAGATGTTTATCAACTGTTTAAATGAAATCAAGTATTGCATTTGTGCTTTTATTACAGACACAAATTAGTAGCATAGTCAGTGTTTATCTGCTTTTTTTTCCAACGGAGCATTTACATGAGAACATAAATTCACACATGAATGCTTAACAATTTTAGAAAATTCATGTTTACATATGTAACAGTAAATCTCAAATAAAACAAACTCATTTGATTTGACTCTTAATCTGTAGAATCTTTTTTTATTATAGTGTTTGACTCGGGCCTCCAAACTGCATTTTAAACTGGAATCCCCTGTCTGCATTGAGCAAGGTGTCCAATTTTGTATTTACATATTAAAACAATGAATTTATACAGACTTTTAAGACAGATAAATAGTGCATCACAGGACCCCGAACATGTCCACCTGCCCAGACTTCGTTTGCTTTGAGCCTTACCAAAGAAAGACAGACATGTTAAAGAGATGAAGGTCATAACAAAGTTACATGATGGTTCTTTCAGTGCTGGACCAGTGTCCCCCTTTTGGCAAGTGGCAGGTGAAGGTTGGACAGTGAGGCTGAGTGCACTTCAGGAACACTTGTTCATGCACATCAGCAGCTCCATCCTCATGGCGATGCGGGTGTGCCAGCCCAGCGGCAGCAGGCGGATGTAACGGGCTACGATGGGTGGGCGCAGCAGGTTCTGTACTGAAGAGGAACGGTCAGAGTTCCCATAGAAGACCTGAAGAGTAGAGAGTAAACTGCATGTAAAGATACACCAGATCACTTTATTATCATGTCTCTTTACTTCATTCTTCATAGGGATCCATTTCCTCAGTGAAACAGATGGTTCACATCTGCTCTTGAGTGGAATTAGTTTCCTATCTAGTTCATGCTTAGTTTTTTTTTTAAACCACCATGTCTGACATGTGGATCTCATCTCTTTCCATTGATTAGATATTTGGTGGCCATTTTGTGCTCATTAAACACTGGCATGATTTTACCGTGCACATAAAAATTGCTGTGGACAATTTGAAAACAAAAGGCCCCATTACAACTAACTATTATTTTCATTATTGATTGTTTTCTTGATAAATCAATTAATCACTTGGTCTTTATAATGTCAGAAACTAGTGAAAAATCTCCATCACACTTTCCTAAAGCCGAAAGTGACAGTTACAAATCTCAAATCCTCACATTGGAGGAGCTGGAACCAGAGAATGTCTGGTGTTAGTGCTTGAAAGATGATCAATGGCCCAATCATTTCAGCTCCAGTCACTATACCGCATAAGCCACGCTACACTCTGCTGTGTCACCTTTTTCTGAGAGATTATAATGTGAAATGCAGTAAAACTAAATATTTAAAAAAAAAGGTGTCAGGCCAGCTCTTTAGCATGGCATCTCCATCAGTTTATTTCATTCTCACATACACGCTGGGACCATTGAGTCAGCGTGAACAAAGTAAGCATGATGAACAGAGGAAGACGAGTCTAAAATATTGTTATCAAAAGGAAAATTACACAAGATCTAAAGATCAATAACAGTGTCCAGTTGAACTTAATCTATTCGAAGTACTGAAACCATTGTGTTCACATCCCTAATAGATTCCATTAAATAGCGGATCGAAGGATATCATCCCAGACTATTTATTCTTTTAGACTAAGAAAACAATTCAATAGACATTGAATTCCAGTATTGAGGAAAGCTTACCTACGTCAATATTTAAGTCCTAACAGGGAGTGTTGCTACCAACAACTTTTTTTTATTACAGCTTCATTATTATTGATTGCTTCTGGCAGTTTTCATATGGTCTTTATGTAAAATACATTTTTTATATGCCACATTAACTCCTTAACCTTAATTTCCTGGACAACAGCAGGTATTGTGAGGTTGTCCATTGACGTATTCCCGTAATAAAATGGCTTGGTCAGATGATCCGTGTGTGTGTGTGTGTGTGCGCTGCCACAGTGGTGAAACAAGGTGTCATTTTTGTTCTTGCTAAGAAGACATTGCAATGAGGACAAGGGAACTCATTTTCACACTTTGTTTCTTTTTACTGTAACTCTGCTGTTGACAAAGGCAAGTCATATTAATAAAGTCTGACAAGAGTCACAAACGTGTCATTTGTTGCATAAAGAGACTTTAAATCCACTGTCCTCAGCCCTACGCTGGCTACTACTGTGTGTGCTTACCCTGTTGTTTCCTGTCTGGTCTTTGTAATAGATCCAGTTGAGAGTTTCCACAGTGCGATACTGGATGCTGTATTTAGTAATCCACTCATCAGCATCGCAGCGGCCCTGGATGAGGATGCCAGACACCACGCCCACCTCCTTCAGGTCAATCTGGATCCACTGAAACTGGTCGTTAAATTTGGAGAGCCACGCACACCTAACAAAAACAAACATGTACACTTTTGTTGTAGTACATTCGACAACAACGATAAGAAGAACTAGGTTGGTCATGACATATACCCAAAGCCTTGGTTGTTAAGGCGAGCCTTGTTGGGGGTCCAGGAGGAGTACCAGCCGACATACTGGTCCTGACTGGAGCAGCTGATCTGGTCTGATGTCACAGATCCAGATTCAAAGCCCAGGGCTCTGTGGTAAGGGCATTCTGTGGAGGACAGACGTACGGTAAGATTCAGCCATTAGAACACACAGAAGGCTGGAGTTTACTTTAGAAAGGAAGAGAATTGCTTAAGACTGATATGTTGTTTCTAGACTTAAGACTGACTTGCAGCTTGAGCACTTTGTCACACCTCGTCTGTTACAGTTTATGAACTGCTCAGAATGGCTACAGTATCTGAATGCTGCCATTGTGTGTGGCTATATCAAAACAAATTGCTGCACATCCAATTCCCAAAGGTTGACAGGTTTTAGGTGCAAACACAAAATAAATCTAGTTCATACAGCGTCAAAAAACACAACAGTGTAATGTCCAAGTAACATCTGAATGGCATCCTAATGACATTCTCTAATAAAGTGTTCAGACCAGGATTCCTGCTTGTGGTGATCTAGCCTACGCTAAGATCCGATACTCCGAAGGCCTGCGTGATAAGGTGGAAGAAGATGATCGGACATCATCTGATGTGTGCTGCTTTGTCCAGTATCATGCTATTAGGTGAAGGTCACGTCCTATTTTGGGCTCCCTAATCTGCTCCCTAATCACACTCCTGCACAGGTAATGAGATTATCTAACAGCTCTTGCCGTTCCGGGCCTCTTCCTCACAGTTGTCCGTTTCTTCAGCCCAGACTGTTATCATCTCTTAAAGTAACAGCGTGGTTGCAAAATGATTGTGTACCACTGCAAAGATTCAGAGACTGAGCCAAGATCAGGCTGCGTGCACATAAGGATGCAGCCAGATACCATCAGCTGTGTGATCCATCACACCAGCTGGAGCTCTCTGTGCGCCCGCTATCCATCTTCACGTGTGTGATGTTCCCTACCATGCCATTGTCCTTCACATAATGTGCACCCCATTTATCACGCTTTAAAACTTACTGGCCTGGTAAATGACTGACATCCAACATCCTTGCGAGTGAAACAGACAGGACACTACAAGTCAGTCCAGGTCATGTGACCTGTCTGGAGCCAGAGTCCTCACCTGGCATGCAGTTCAGTGGGTGACCCTGAGGTGACGGCGGCGGCAGTGAGGTCAGCAGGACAGATGGGATGACGGAGGGGATACCTGTTGGTGAATCAGCAGATTCACAGTCACAGGTGCAGGCTTTCATGTTCCGCGTCCATGTCTCGATCTGGTCCTCCTCCTGCAGGCCCTCCTCCTGGACAACCTCCCCCTCCTGGACAACCACCTCCTCCTGGACAACCTCCTTCTCCTGAAGGACACACGGGGCGGAGTTAATCCAGAGTTCGCTCCCAGAGTGAGTTCAAAACCACATTTCAAACTTCTTTTCGGTGGTTTATTAAGGGGCTCTTACCTCCTGTGAGTGAACAGCGATCAGGGCTGTACCACGTCAACAGATGCATGAAATGTTCAAGCAGATGGTGAAAGTAAAGTTTCATTAACATAACTGTGACAGATTATTTTGCATGACTTGTGTGTGTGTGACCAGAAGAAACCAGAATTGAGATTTTTTAAAAATCCCACACGTAATCTTTAAGAAGAAACTAACTTTTTGACAGTCACGAACAATGAATAGCTCATTGGCCACTATCAGTAAAACTCTTCATAATAAAACGTGATAAATCCCAAATTGTATTGCAGCAAAATTGCTGTATGGTGCTTTGATTAGCATGCTTACAAAAGGACACAATGAACAGACAGCAGAAGAGTATATTGCTGATTTTGAATGCAGACAGAGTGCATTATGAGTTAATAATATCCCTCATACAGGTGCACACTTACCCTGAGATAGAAGCATGACGAGCAGCACAGCAGCACAACGAGCAGTGACCTCCATCTTCCTCTTCAGCTGTGCTGGAATGCGATGTGTGTGTGATACCCAACGCTAGTGGACAGGATTACTGTAATCCACAGGCCTGTGATGGCCTTATCTAATACTCTATATTGGCCTTTAGACACCTCCCTTAGGCTTGTCTTATTGTACTGCACCTGTGGGGAATACCATCACTTCATAAATCAAGAGTGGGCATCATTCTTCATGGCAGTGGTGTCTTACAGGATTACGATGCCATCACCTGTCAACATTACAACCTACTCATGTGTTTGAACACATGGGGGACATGTTAGACATGGTCTAGGCAAAGACTCAGTTCACAGCAATCACAGATGATCCCATGTTAATATTTTTAAGATTTTAAAACATCATGTAAGGGATGTCCTAGTGACCCAGTTCTCCCATGTTCCCTGTCTGTACCTCAGATGTCACCGTGTGATAACAAAAAGAAGCAAAATGCCAAAAACAAACAACTTTAAAAACATCATGCAAGACTGTGTCCACCACTGCAACAGGTCCCACAATGTCACAGTGGACTTGTTTTCTTAAATCTAAAAGGAATAGTTTGACATTTTGGGTATTACCCTTATTTGCGTTCTTGCCAAGAGATCGATGAGAAGATTGATACCACTGTCATATTTATACGCTGAATGTGAAGCTGGAGCCAGGAGAAGCTTAGCTTAACTTAGTGTAACATAGTATAGCATAGCCTGGTTCTGTCCAAAGGTAACAAAATCTGCATACTACGACCCAAACTCACAAATTACATTATATCTTGTTTGTTTAATCAGTAAAAAAACAAACAAAACAAAGCATAAACTCAACACATTGAGCTTTTATGGGGGGTTATGTGCATACGCTTTGGTATTTTAACAAATTAGATATAATGTGAATTAGTGAGCTTCAGAGGTGCTGGTATGAATATTTTTGAACTTTGGAGAAAGCCATGTTAGCCATTTTCCCCCGTTTCCAGTCTTGCTAAATCTGATGCTAAGCTAAGCTAACCGGCTGCTGGCTGTAGCTTCATATTTACTGTATAGACATGTAAGTGAACTATTCCTTGAAGTTTCTTTCATATTTCATATTGTAATAGCCAACAACAGAAAATGGTCCTGGATAAGTCAATATTCTTGTATCCTCAACAGAGAAGCCAGTGTTTCTCCATTTGCTGTTATGTAAACTATTGATTGGTGATTGAGTGAGGGAATAAGTCAGCTGTCAGTGATTGAGTGAGTGTCCCATTGTCCACCCTAAAGCCCTGATGTCACCTGCGTGAGCAGAGTGCCTGAGCTCAAGAGGGTGCAAAGGCTCCAAATGCTGTATGCGTGAATAAAAGTTGTTTTACTTGTTTTTTTGTCCTTTGTTGTGTGTTTGTTGCTCACTTTCTGAACATAATATGAGCCTACGTATTATTTGTAATGTTGTCCACCATCAAAAGCCATTTCAAACACACTATTTAGCATCTGAAGTCCTGAACTCAGCACTTCAAGCTGAGGCAAAGCTGCATATCGCTCCTTTTTATTCCGCGTCTGTTTAAACATTCAGCTGATGCTTCCGATGACGTCGTTTTAATGGGCGGGACTATACGGCTCCTGTGGTTTGATTGATGCATGTACCAGCCAATCACATCCGCGATATTGAGTTAATGAGTTGGATAGGCGGAGACTGTCTGAAAAAATATTAGCCAATACACAAAGTTATCAGAGCTTCATTGGCCAATCAGAAGCTCACTGTGCAGTGTATGTTTCGGGGTGGTGTTGGCTGGCTCATTTCTTCAGCGGAGAGTACAGTGTTGTTATTCAAGGTAAGTAGTTTTGAGTGTGTATTTATTGCGCCATTTATATTACAATGTACACACACGCTTGGTCGCATGTCATATTTCAAACAGGCTAGGCGGTAGCTGAACAGGCTAATGCTAACCGCTGAATAACGGTGTTAACGGCACTTCCGTCAGGCTGTGCTGATAACGGTGAAGACGAGGTGATGATTTCAGTCATGTCTTTGATATAACTGTAGAGAACCTGCTTTTAAATTGCTTATTTTAACGACACTCTTATGTTATTTGTTTCAATGTATCTTGAATTGAAAGCATGGGGTGTGTTGACTCTGGTAAAGTGTTCAGGCTGAATTTGAGTATGAAGTGCTGTTTATCTTAAACACATGGCAGCACACCATACATAAATAGCTTAACAACTAATAACAAATAGCTATCCTATGGCATTCTAAATTCAATTATTACTTGAAGGGTTGGCCTTTTATTAATTCCCGGAGATTTATTGACCTGATTAAACTGAATTTGTCTTGTATCTTGGTCATTTCTTTAGCACCTCCCATGTCTTACACTAATCATTTCCTCAGTTTGGCTTAAGTTGTCACAATCAGTCAGACTTTTTATATCCACATCCGGTTGCATATGAAAAGTGATTAGACGTGTTCTTTTGAATGCCTTTTGTCCCTTTCTGTGGATGTCTTTGAGCTCCCACTCCTTCCTCTCATCTCTCATTGTGTTTCACAGCTCCTCTGTTTTTTTCCCCTCCTCATCTCTTCATTTCAGATGCAGTTCATGCTTCTATTCAGTCGACAAGGCAAGCTCAGGCTTCAGAAATGGTACGTGCCTTTGTCTGATAAGGAGAAAAAGAAGATCACCAGAGAGTTGGTGCAGACGGTCCTGGCTCGAAAGCCCAAAATGTGCAGCTTTCTGGAGTGGAGAGACCTCAAGATTGTATACAAGAGGTGGGTAGGAATGGGAGTTGTTTTGTTTATGGACAAAATGTTTTCTGGTTCAACGCTCACAGAATAGAATTTTTCACACTTCCCCGGGCGATTCACAGACCTGTCATTCAGACAGAGCTCAGTTAGACAATCAGGAGAAAGTGTCAGAGACACGAAGGCATCATGACTACAACAGAGAGGAGCATTATTTTTGCCTCATTATATCCTGTTGCTGTGCCAACGGACTGGCAGGCAGACTATTGGTGAACCTGGGTGACCCAGCAGGGACAGACAGACAAAGCACTCGAGGTACTGACCAGCCAACGACTTTGCACCATTGCACAACCAGACAGATGTTTGTTTACCTCTTAAATGTAGTAATTACTATGCCATTTTTCATTATTATTAATTGTTTTTTAATGGGTCTGGGTTTTTTTTGCCTACAACAATTCAATGGACTCTTAATTGCATCCTATTAAGCCATAAAAGTGTCATTAAATAAGTGATTAGGGCTGCTGCCTCTGGATGTAGTTGTACGGCAGTGCTCAGAATCTTTTGTCCCCATAGTTCTGTGTAGCTCTCAGCTCTCCGTCTGTATTAATAAAGAGAGTGTCGTACCTACTCACATGTAAAAAGAGCTAAAAATGAACAATACTTCAGCTGAAGGTGAAGGGAAAGAGGTCCGAGAGTAGTAATTACAGTGAGGACATGACTCAATATTGGTTGAGACGTGAAGAGTCAAAGACATTTGGAAATCCTATTTCTTTATTTGACATATTAACTTTAGTGACCAGAAATGAAAATTATAAGGTATCAAGTCAGATTTGTGGGTACAAGGTATGCCCCACAGCCAGCTGAGCCTTAGGACACCCAGTGGAAGTTTTTAATACAACAAAGACAATAACTGTTTGATGTTCACGCTGTTTAATGTACAGTTACACAGTATGAAATATAAAATGTGAAATTGGATCTGGAAAGATGAGATCTGGAGCACACAGCTATAGTAGTGTGTAACGCAACACAGTTTTAGTAAGAGCTTTTAATAAGGTGCAGCAACTAAGACAGCCTGTCTTTTATGAAGACATACGGCATGTCTAGGGCTGCAACTAACAATTATTTTGATCATCAATTAATCTGCAATAGAAATGTCAATTAATCGATGAATTGCATTGTCTATGAAAGATCAGAAAAGAGTGAAAAATGCCCCTTCTAATTTCCCACAGCTCAAGGTGATGTACTCAAATTGCTTGCAAAGCTGGAAGCAGGGAATGTTTGGCATTATTTGCTTGAAAAAGAACTAAAAATCGATAATCAAAATTATAAATGTTCTGTCAATCGACTAATCGATTCATCGACTAATTGTTGCAGGTCCTAGCATGTCTTCACAAACAGGTTTTAGCAATCCAAAACCTCAAAAATGTGCACTGTATCGCATTTGTAGCTCCATGTGTCAGATGGGATACAGTTATGCACTTGCTTTAAAAGGTTTGGCCCTTCCTCCTGCCATGCCTGCTGGCTTGCCACATCAGTCAGTTACAGTAAAAGTGCTGCATCACTTCTCTGCGCCGCACACAGCTAAACAACCGAACTGAACCCTTTGTGTTTCCTGAGCTTGGCCGTGCCTTGCATTCACTCGCACACACAACAGACGAGGACGGATTCAAGAATAGAAAGGAATCAAATAACGGGAATCGATAACAAGTTCCAGTCATGTCGAGTTTGAAAGAAGTGGCACTTCTTTCTCCATTGTGCCCTCCTGCCCCACGGGTTGTGCGGGCCAGCTATTACCCAATCATCACATGCTTAAAGAGTGCCTGAGGGATTATCAGGGATAAAGAACCATGGCAGAATGAGGCTTAACATACAACCTTCTGCATACGGCTTCTGGCTTTTAAATGAATACCCTGTACACAGTAAACAGCGATCCTTAATAATAACAGAGAAGCGCTCTCTCAGCACTATTACCGCAAGCTGGGAGACAGTATATATCACTGGGAGATCCTGTCTTAGTGATAAAAATGCACAAAGTCAGCTCTTCTGCTTACTTTGTCAGGTTGATGTTGCAGTTTTCACAGTGAGAGATTCTTTTTATTATTATTTGTGATTGTCAAGTAAAAGTTGGCCTGCTTGTCATTGCATTGCAGGTATGCCAGCCTGTACTTCTGCTGTGCCATAGAGGACCAGGACAACGAGCTCATCACGCTGGAGATCATCCACAGATATGTGGAGCTGCTGGACAAATACTTTGGCAGTGTGCGTTTCTGTTTTTACATGTCGTGTATCCATGCCATGGTTAGATGGATGGATGGATGGATAGATAGATAGGTAGGTAGGTAGGTAGGTAGGTAGGTACTTAATAGATCCCCCAGAGGGGAAATTTCTTCGTTACAGCAGCCAATAAAAATACAATATAAATTAAAGAGTGAAAAAACTGTACACCCAGTAACGTACAATGTGCAACATAAAGACAGTGCAAATACTGTGACAGACAGTGCAATACAAGACAAAAAGTTAATCATGTGTTTGAACCCAGGCTCCAAATACTATTCCTTCATGATTAAGTGTTCTTTCATTTCTGAACGACAGGTTTGTGAGCTGGACATTATTTTCAACTTTGAGAAGGCTTACTTCATTCTGGATGAGTTCTTGCTGGGCGGGGAAGCTCAGGAGACGTCCAAAAAGAATGTACTGAAGGCCATTGAGCAGGCTGACCTGCTACAGGAGGTAAGGCATCTAATGAAGTCTAATGACTTAGTTTCTCTCTCTTTTTCTTACTTCATTAGTAATCTGCCCTCACTCTCCTTTGTAACTATGTCGACGTATGTGATTTTTCAGATCAAACCCGGGTGGAATAGAAAGAGTGAGAGGAGTATTTTACACTAGTACTGCTTCCTCACTCAGAGTTATAATCTGTAAGATTTCAGTCCTGGTTGATTTGGTAACAGCAAGTACGGTTCAATGCCTTTTATTCGATAAGTCTGTTTCTGTTGCACTTTGTCGCATTTTATTCTTATGGGAACATCAACTTTTCCACCTCAGCCAAGCGTCAAAACCTTTCTGCAATATTTGCATTTTTTTTTTTGTCCAATTTCGTGCGTTTCCAATCAGGTTATTTTCGCAAAATTGAAAATGCGCTTAAAAATAGTTGGATGGAAATTCACTTACTGTGGCTGCTCCTTATTGTTCCATTACCAACATTTAAAATTGATCCGCTGATACGAAATGTCGTAAAATGACTGTTACTGTTACATTGCGTTTCCTGTGACTGCTTCACAATAAAAGCCACCTCAGGTTTCCCCAGTTGCATGAACTTTTAATGTGAAATAGCAGCAGTAGGAAATGTTGGGTTAGCAGTAACTTTGTACAGCTCTGACACGGCTGTAAGAGAGTGAACAGGAAACGGTGATATCAGTGACATAAAACGGTAACACTGAATCATTTGTGAATCCCTCTTGCATGTGAAGGCAATTTGAATCCAGTGCGCCACTAACAATGAAAACTACTATATAGAGAGGTAATGACTGAATGGTAATACATTGAATGGCTATTGCAGAAAAAATGCAGACCATAAATGGGATTATAAATGTGGTTTGATGCAGCCTTTTTTCACAAATGTTTGACATTTTATTTCTTGTGATTTTCCTCTCATTGGCTTCACAGTGCTTTGTCTTCCATTTAGTTTGCTTGATATTGATCTTGATTTCAGCTGACACTTTTCTCTTTTTGCCTGTGTATTCTTCACCATTGTGATTTGCAGAATATAGACTTTCAGATGCGCCTGTTTACAGGTACAGTTTGTAAAAACCCAAATAACCCCTACTGTAGTGTTATACCAGTAGCCTTAGGTGTACTGTAGATTCACCAACACAACACTAAAGCCAGCAGAAACAACATACCAGCAACAGCAGTATTTCAAGTGTCAGTAACACACCCTAGATATTGAAGTTGCTGATGTGTTTTTCTGCTTCATATTGACTTCAACCCTGATATCTCTGATGTAACTAACCAATAACTTGAGGTGTGGACTCGAGTCACAAATTTGATGACTTTCAACTCGACAAAATCAAAGAAGACTTGCAACTCGACTTGGACTTTAACACCAGTGACTCGTGACTTCACTTGGACTTGAGCCTTTATACTTGAAAATAGTTGATACCTTCCCCCGAGCCCAAATATTAAAAAGTATGTTATTTAAATACAACAAGACAGGACGGAAACATACAAAATTCATTCTGTTGTGGTGCTAGTTAATAGTGCTATATGCTATGAAAGTGCACTATCAGCACTAGTTTTTTTATGATTAAGTTCATTTGCACTTGTTTTAACAAACTTGTTTTAAATAAATACACATTTTAAAAAGCATTCATGATTTGTTTACATTTAATATATTATTCTGTTGTTAAAATGGCGTTACATTTGGTGAAGAGCACAAAATGACTTGTTTAGGACTCGAAACTTAAAGTTTAGGACTTGGGACTTGTCAGTGTTGACTTGGGACTTGACTTAGGACTTGAGTGCAAAGACTTGAGACTTACTTGTGACTTGCAAAACAATGACTTGTTCCCACCTCTGCTTAATTTTTATCTAATGAGAAGAGCCTATATTTTGTCACAGTGGCAGAAATGTCATTGACATGTAATGTTGTGCTTGGTGTCAAACCACATGTGCCGGCCACATGATGTGTCCTGAAATCTAAAGGGAATATCGCTGTTTTCAATTCCAAGTTCTATTAATACTTACATTACTTGTTACATTCAAAAATGTTGTTTTCTCTCTTTCAGTGTCACTAAAATATTTCAAATGATTTGATTCTCCGCTTTTCCAAATTTCACACATTCTCTACAGTCTTCTCAGACTTGGTTTATGGTAGAAGTGAGGGGAGCTCAGGTCACAGCCCAGAGATAAAGCCTCATTGTCTGCATCGCTGAGACCACACAAACACCCTGGGCCTTGATTAGCATTTCATATAGAGGGAGCCTAATTACAGTAGCAAAAGCACAGTGCCACAATTGTGATTCTGACCAAAAGCAGAGTGTTTCAGCAGACACACCAACAAACACCGGTCACAACGCCACAGCTGTGTTTCTGCTCCACTACACAAGAGGCTCTCTGTCACTTCAATCCATTCATGTCATACATCAAAACCACATTTTTTTAAATGTCTGTAGCAAAAAAATGCACCATGAAAAAGATTTCAAAGAGTGGTCTTGTGAAGGCAGTTTTTAATGTTGAATACGTGTGAAAAAGAGGCAAAAATGCATACAGTGTTTGGTGTAACACAGTAGTGCAGTATAGACCTAATCGGTGTCAGCAGGCTGATGGGTTTGCTGGATTTGTTTGCTCAACATTTAGTCAGTTAGTGAGCCAAAAGGCCACCGCTAATGAGTTTTGGGAAGCACAATCAGGCCACTGCTGACAAACCATTAACACGCAGTGGAGAGACGTGATGGGAACTGTACAGAATGACCAGTGCTGGATTTCTGAGGGATGATTTTGGCAAAGATTTACTCAGATTTGGTTATTTGTGATACAGCCTTAGTATGAGATACATACTAAGGTGGGATGTTGTACAGTTTAGAAAATAACCTAATATAAGTAACAGTAACACTTAAACCTGAAATAAGAAAACTATGGATCAAATGTACCTAAAAAATATATCATTTTGTACATTTTCTAACGTGTGCACCGATACAGAAATACTGAATATCAGCCAGTAGTATCAGCCTGTTGATGATATCGGTCAGGCTTTAGTGAACCCTACATGAATTTAAAGATAAATTCAACCATAAAAAAATCTGTTGGCAATATACCTCGCTTTATGTGCTAGTGGATTATAGACAATTTTGTTTCCGCTGCAGCTCCAGTGGAGTTATTATTAAGTTATTATGCCATCAGAGAGTTCAATTTTACAAGAACTATACCTCAAGACCGGTCAGTTTGCTTACATTTTTATGTTCAAACATAAAAGTATTATTTTGCCCTTTTCACTTCTGGATGTGTGATAGATCTATCTTCATTATTCACCTCATAGATTTGACTTGAGCCGTTCATTATCTTTTTAATGTTGCTAAATGTATAGTACATATGGATAAGAGGACATATTTCATGGCAAAACATGAGGGCACCAAGGTTTACAAATGCAACTGGCTTTGGAATTTTACCCATGTTTCCAAACCGGGAATATAAAGTGGCCTAAAGTAAGTAATGAAATAACGCATTATGAAAATCCAAATGTGGCCCATAACCATTAGCTGTGAGAGGCAGCTGAGCCAAGTCCATAATCTCTGAGGACAAACTGTGAAGCTGCTCGATTCTGTATTTGTAGAGCCAGAGTGAAGACTGGGGAAGTTTGCCAAATGAGGAGATCTTGTAATGGGCCTAGAGTCCATCCATGCCTCCATCCAGGCAATTGGTAACTACTAGACTGGTGCAGTCAGTCAGTCAGCATGGGTTTCCACTTCTGCCTGCATGTACTTCTGTCAGTATGACTGTCTCATGACTCTCGGTGAAAAATACATGACACAACGTATGGGTCATAATACGCATGAACTCAAACTTGAATGTTTCGAACAAGTCTGAACACACTCCGTTTCACTAACAGGCGGTATAATCCAACACTTTGCAAATTAATTTGAAACTTGGTTTTCCATTTTAAATTTGGATTTATTTATTTTTTTACATTGTTGTAGCAGATACAGATTAATTAAAATTTTCTTTTTCATGGATGCAACTTTTTTTAAAGTTACTCTTAATTGGAATTTCAATTTAAATTGCAACTGTTTTCATGAATAAGTGAAGAGCTATGCTGCCTGTGTGAACATGAGCCTGTTGTTTTTACTAACAGCACTGAATGAAAATGCTCAGATGAATGATTGTGTATGTTTTTATTTGAAATGGTGGAAAAGGATTTCTGATCAGTAACATAATATTTTACATTTACTAAAATTCATTCCGCAGGTTTTTGTACATGGTGTTATTTTACCCAAAATGACCATTTTACACAACTATCGTCTTCTAATATTAAGATATTAAAGGATACGGATAGTGCTGTTCTACATTTTTCTGATTCTCAACAAAGCCCATGAAAAGACCAAAACCAACAATGCGTTTATCTGTCAATACTCTCTTACTTCCCTAGCCTGTTGCACTCAGCCTCAAGCTCATTTGTTCCTACTGAAGATGTAAAACGGGCCACAAATAAATAGTTTCATTTTTTTAAAAAGCCTCAGCAATTTCCTAAAACAGCTGGACACTGTAGTTTTTAGCAAACGTTACTCAAACAAGAGTAAATAGTGCATTTTTTAGGGACTATTTTCAGTCGTGGATTAATACACATTTAATACACTAGCAAGTATTTACAGCAGCAGGATGGCATATGTGGGACTGACTCAAAAAAACTACAGTGTGTGTGTGTTCATGGTGATGAAGGAACATGTCGCCCAGTGCAACAGTGTGGCTCACTGATGTGTTTTTAATAGTCTTTGGACAACAATGGAGCTGTATGGCACAGAGGAATAAGACATATCAGGATTTTGGCTACACAGACAATATACAGTGGGGCAAAAAAGTATTTAGTCAGCCACCAATTGTGCAAGTTCTCCCACTTAAAA
>LKNJ01003565.1:43519-67927 GCA_002120245.1 Maccullochella peelii
GAACCAAAGCAAAGACCTGCAAGCACTACATTCTGGAATCTCATTTTGGGAGGAAGTTCATTTAAATGCAGCTGTATGGGCCATATTGAAAATCTGGAAGATTTGTACAGAGGTGAGCTGTCAGAATTGAAATTAAATGACAAATTGTTTGGATCTGACAGAATTCCATCAGGTTTTGTCAAGTTTTATATATATATATATACACACACACATATATGTCAGAGATGACATGTTCATTCTGTGACCTTTGGTTTCTGTAGCTCATGCTGTTTTGAATCTGAGGATCTTCAAGCAGTGTCTGAATTTGAGGTGCAATTGCTTACCTATTGCAGATTCAGTCTTCCCAGCCTGGTGCAGGTCTACAATTTTGTTTCTGGTGTCCTTTGACAGCTCTTTGGTCTTGGCCATAGTGGAGTTTGGAGTCTGACTGTTTGAGGTTGTGGACAGGTGTCTTTTATACTAATAACGAGTTCAAACAGGTGCCATTAACACAGGTAACGAGTGGAGGATAGAGGAGCCTCTTAAAGAAGAAGTTACAGGTCTGTGAGAACCAGAAATCTTGCTTGTTTGCAGGTGACCAAATACTTATTTTACCGAGGAATTTACCAATTAATTCATAAAAAATCCTACAATGTGATTTCCTGGATTCTTTCCCCCCATTCTGTCTCTCATAGTTGAAGTGTACCTATGATGAAAATTACAGGCCTCCCTCATCTTTTTAAGTGGGAGAACTTGCACAATTGGTGGCTGACTAAATACTTTTTTGCCCCACTGTAACAACAATAATACTAGTTAGTTAGATCAGTTCATTGTTGGCTTTGGTCTTTTCATGGGTTTTGTTGACAAAAATAAAACAAAGAATTTCACCAGCCAGAATACAAGCGTTATTTGTGGATCAAAGAAAAGAGCTTGTTAATAATAAAAGTTATTATTGTGGTGCCATCATGGTGATTTTACAATCAGGAGAGCAATCAGATCGAATTCACAAACGCCTCTGCTACTTGAGATGCTGCACAGGGAGAAACTATTCAGTAATCAAACTCCTTGTCAGTGTAATTTAGGTGAATTATTTTAACTTTTAAAACACCAGAGTGCAATGCTGAGATGCCGAATTTCCTCGTGTTTTGTCACATTTTCACCAAGTGGTGTATAAGATGTTTGTTTAATGGATGGACATGCCATATGAACAAACAAACACACGTATTCCCTGATTTTTATGATTTGGAGACAAAAACTCTTGTCATCCTTTACAACATTTAAACATAACGTTGCTAACAGTGAGTGAAAGTAATGCCAGGGTTGAGTTGGGGCCACATTTGGAATGAGTGCCTCTGGCTTTGAGGCATTAGTAAGTGCATAGTGCAGTGATTACATGGAAAACATACCACTGGGGATTTGGCTGAAGTTATTTTAATAAGCCTTTAATGAAACATTTCTCAGGAGCTGGCCATTACTTTGGTGCCAGCAAGCAGATCCTCTTTTGGAATAATGATGCCTCAGAAGATTTCCTGCTCGGCTCAACTCTGCACGTGAGACATGAGAGATAAATTGAGCAGAGACGTTCCCGTGAAGAGGACATTGTTATTGTGGTGGTGCACAGTTAAGCTCCTGCTCCCCGAGCCCCTACTGTAGATGTGTAGATGCTGTAGGTTCCTAAGAGTTGACCAGCGGTGCTTTGTTCTGTTTATTTTCTGTCCTTATAAAAATGTTTGCCTCACAGGTGTGATGATCCCAAATATGGTCTCTGAGTCCTCTAGTCTTTTCCAGAATTAAGCCTGCTGAGGTGATTACTCTGTCTGTGGATTTAGGCTGTCCATACCGCTAGATCCCTCTAGTCAGAACCTGCGTCAGTCTTTAACTGTGTATATTAGTCTGTCTGTAGCTCAGTTCCTGCTGGTTAAGATGGTGTTCCTGGTCTCGGGTCACTAGTTAGTCTCTCCACAGCCAACAATACACGTTTGTACTGAAAAGTCTGTCTTAGTCTGTTTGTCTTTGTTTTCCATTTATGTGTAACATTTCATCAACCCTGTCCTCTGCCAAATGTTTTCTATGATTAAATCTCTGCAGTTTGGATAGGTGACACTTTAACTCAGATTAAATTTATATGCAATGAGAATGAAACGGTACACTGTTCAAAGCATTTCCATATCTGTTAGTTTCAAACTGTTCATACCCCCTCACTCAATATTTTGCTATTTGGAGAATTAAAAGGTTTTTTTCCCCTTAAGTAATACAGACTTGTGGATGCATTTTCCCAAAGACATTCAGAATATGAGCTAAATTCAGCTAAACTCTCTGTTCAGGTCATTCACACTGAACAGAGACGTAAAAACCACTGAGTTTGTTTGACTTTGGCTAAGCAGGAAAAAGAAATCCCCCTTAAAACTATCCTGTTAGAAGGTACCTTAAAGAAATAGTTTGACATTTTTGGGAAATATGCTTATTCACTTTCTTGCTGAGCGTTAGATGAGAAGATTGATACCACTTTCATGTCTGTATGCTAAATATGAAGCTACAGCCAGGAGACGCTTAGATTAGCTTAGCTTAACATAAAGACTGGCTAGCATGGCTCTGTCCAAAGGTAAAAAAGCTCACCAATTATCAAATTTGTACCTGGTTTGTTTAATAAAATTAAATGCAGAAACTGCTACTTGTGGTTTTACAGGGGGCTATGTGGTGAAACTATTTTTTGGTCTGACTTCCTGGATTTGCTGTGTCGTTCCAGCACGTAACTCCTCATAAAACCATACATTCTTGGTTTTTAATTTTTATTAATTTACAGATTTATCAAACAAGATATAACGTGTTAATTAGTGAGCTTTAGAAGTGCTGGCAGGTAGATTTTTTAAATCTTTGAGCAGAGCCAGGATAGCTGTTCTTCTCATCTAAATCTCGGCAATAAGTGTATTTCTTTAAAAAAAAAAAAAAAAGAACTATTCCTTTGAACGATAAAGGAGGAACAGTGGTGAGAGTAGTTTGTCTGTAGTGGTACCTCCAGCCTGCTGCCCTGTCTCCTGCATGTCCTGTGAATGAAGTGTCTGTATGAGGTGGCTGTTACCACTCACTGTTTTCTAAGCTGTGTGCGTTTCTCTCCCCCAGCCCCGTCATGAGTACTTTAATGTGCCTGTGTACTGATTGGCTGCCATCGCTGCTGCCGCTGCTGCTGCTGCTGCTATCCACCATGCATGCTGAGCTCCTCAGTGCCTGGCACCTTTCTTTCTGCCCTCCCAACACCTGTCATTGTCATGGGGGTGTAACAAAATTCTCATCTCACTATTCAGTTCGATACATGACAGTCATGATACGATATTGTCACAATATTACATCGACAACTACAGTAAATGATAAAAATGTTTAGGCTGGATTAGGCATTTCTTCTGGTGGAATGGACAAGAGATCAATGTCCTGCTACGGAGGAGTGAACATGTTATACTGAAGTTAGTTATTAATATGTTTATTGATAATATATAATATATTTTGTGGTGATATATTGTTACATGCCTGTCATTCGTCCACTTATTGGTTTCATTGCACCAGTTGAACACCTCTCTTTATTATTCCAACTGTAAAAAAAAAAAAAAAATCAAGTTTGCATCATGTGCCATCATGACCCAAAAATTATGCTGTTTGGACAAAATCATTTTAACTCAAGGTCCACTTAGTAGATTTTCTCCAGAGCTTTCAACCACTTGGCCTTCATTAGTGAAGGGACGTGCAGCTTAAAGTGGACCTTGTGTTGGGAAATGTTTTGGAGTGACCCATCAACCTCAGCAAAACAGTGCCATTTTTTAAAATTCAGTCAACCACTTCAGCTAATGTACAAATTATTTAAAACCTGTTGAAATCAGCTGCTGTAGTTTTTGGCAGAAAGAAAATCTGTACACTATTGGATCAGGATGGCACCTGATTGAAAATCACTGGTTTAAGACTGGTCACATTTATCACACGGAGTTGTCAGATTCAAGCTACATAGGACTAATCATATCAAAATGAAGTCCTCATGATGGATGTTCTTCACAAAATCCCTATGTGGGGAAAGTCTGCCCCCTGTGGAGCACAAACGTGTCTGACTGTGTTGAAGTATACAGTGTACCTTCAACGCATGAGTATTTACAGATGCTTGAAAACCAGATCACAAAATATAATCATCTGAATTTTGACGTTACTTCAACACAGATTCCAGGCTCATCACCTTCACACTTTATTATTAAATTATTTGTCCAAGAGGTGTTCATCCAATCAGTTTTATATTGTTTTTGTTACGTCAGCCAAGTGAATGCATTCAAAGTCATGTGTTACCTGTTCCTTTATCATGTCTCTTGTGGGTTTGTCAGTTACAATTTTGTGTTTATCTTCTCACTTCAAATCGTACATGTATTTGAATGTTGGGTATTGTCCTTGCTGTGATTTCTAGGAGTCGTTATAATCAGAACAAACCCTAGTTCAGGCCATAGCACACACTAGAAGACCTAATAGCTTTTCGTCATTTAAAATGTTATTTTTAAATCTTTGAAATAATTTATAGACTCTGATTATTTCCTATTTAAACAGATAGCAAAAAGCCCACGCTCAAGGTACGTGGTATTAGTGGGATTAAGGCTAAAGCTAAAGAAATATTTTCTCTTTGCACTGATTAACTAAGAGCTCTTTCGGCTTTTGATGATAATAGACATTTAAACACACTTCAGATAATTAGCCTTACAAATTCTTTATCTATCATAAATGCACACCGACTAAGCACTTCAAATGTTTTGTATGATCTGTCATTGTTCAGATGTGTCCTACTAAGAAAGAGAAAGAAGATTTTGATGAATTTGAGGATATTTTATTAATGTATATAATAGATATAATGAATAAATTGTTTATGATTCTTTGTCAGTTAAGCACACTGGTGTCTTTCTTTAATATAACTGATTGGTCCCTGTGTTTATGGTGTTTTTGCACTGAGACTAAGTTCAGGCTGACATTTAATCATTTAGTTTTTACTGCATCTGTTTTTATCTGTGTCAGAAATGAACCTGGTAACCTCACCACCGAATGGTGCTAAGCTCCATTTGCTTTGCAGATGAAGATTTTTAGCCTACATAATAGGCGACAAGGGATTTGTTATTCCAGCAAAATCCACCCCAAGAGTGAAAAGTCTATAATAGGTGAATAATGCATAGTTTATGTTTCAAGATCTGGGCTGAACATTTTTTCACTGAAAATGAAATGGCACTGCCACTGTGTAGAAGTGGGTTGTTTTTCTCCTCTTGCATAAAAGCAAAGATTTCTGTCTTACTGCTCTGATGCAACTGCTCTCTTTACTTTGTGCGGAACCTTGTTTTAGGATGCCAAAGTAAGTGCTTCTCTTTCTTTCTGCCACCAGCTACCAGCCCTGATGTCGTCCTGTACCATGCCTGTGTTGTTATTTATGATTTGTGACCCATTAGCATAGGTAAAGCATGGACAAAAAAAAGTAAATATATATCAAATAATATACATATTTGGCTTTAGTATGTGGGCCAACAGACTCTTTTCACAACTGGCATTGTGGCTTAAGAACATTAATGATGGCTGCATTCCATTTGGGTGACCCAGTTCCAGGGCTCTGGTATTGTGCATGCTCACTCACTGACAGTGGGGCACTTAATGGAATGGAGCCATCATTAATCTTATTATTTACACCTGTGCTTTTCCTGCTTTGACCAGACAAAATGTCTGCCATGAAAAGGGTCCATTGATAAAAACATGCATTTGTGCATCTGTCTTTTATCTTGCTTTGATTGTGTGTGCACATATAAAGAGTTGTTGGTTCCTCACTAAGAGCCACACCTTTCATTTGTATGTATTCATTTGATTCAATGTTAACATAAAAAATGATTAATGCAGCTTTAAATTCAAGGACCAATTTAAATATCAAATTCCCTGATTTTAATGTAGAATTTGGAGGGTGAACTGAACTACAGAGTTGTCGGTTCCTCACTAGATTTACATGTATTTATTATTTGAATATAAAAATGTTGATTCATGCAGCTTTAAAAGGTACCCTGTGGAGTTTCTGTCCACTGTAGCACCATGGAGCAATGGTTTTAGCAGTGGGTCCCTGCTTTGTTTTTACCATGCATGAGCATGCATGCGGCACAATACACTCCTGCCGTCACTTTCGTGCTATTCCAATATGAAGGTGGTAGTAACGCGCAGAAAAGCAGAAGAAGAAGACTGCAAGCTAGCAAACATGGATGTAAACAATAAACAATTTAAAATATTTTTTTAAATTGGCTTTGCAAATGTTTTATGAGGAAGAAAATGCACTCAACACACATTTGTTAGGCCACACAATGAGTTTTGGTGAGAAACATTTATTTGTTTATAAGAAAACTCCTGTAACCTTTAACAACTAATTACACTATCAAATTCCCAAATATTAATGTAGAATTTGGAGGGTGAACTGAACAGAGTTGTTGGTTTCTCACTACAAGCCAGCCCTTTCACTTCATATGTATTCATTTGATTCAATGTTAATATAAAAATGTGGATTAGTGCAGCTTTAACTTAAAGGACATGTATATTTATTTATTTATTTAAATTCAGCATTAATATAAAAATATTGATTTATGCAACTAATTACAGTTTTCCCGAATAATGATTCTGAATTTGGAGGGTGAAATCACAGACTGTTTGCACAAAACCAACAACTGAATGGTGACCATATATGTGAAATATTCCACTACTTCCGCTGCTGCTGTCCCTCACAGTGTGTGTGTGTGTGTGTGTGTGTGTGTGCACATTTGAGTAATGCTGTCATTGGTGTTGTAATCCGCTGTAATCAGTGTGTGGCATGTAGCTCAGCGAGCACTTGACTGGAGCTGTGGTCCCTCTCTCCCTCCACAGGAAGCAGAGACCCCGCGCAGCGTACTGGAGGAAATTGGACTGACATAAACATGCTCCTCCTCTTCATCCACTTGCCACACACTCCTTCACCTGCCGACTACTCTGCTGTATGTACTGTAGCTGGTAACAACTCCAATTCACTTTTGAGCACTCAACCTCGCAATCTCTTGCACACATATACTGTGTTCCACAACTCTGCCTTTGTTTTTCTACTTTTTTTTTCCTGAGACAAACAATGTAGCACTGTTTGGGTATTTCCTACTGAGTTATTTATTTGTTCAGTGTGATGACGTTAACTGTTACCAAGGAAAAATGCAGCATAATTAAGGTTTTTATTTTTGGCTGCTTTCCCGTCCACAACAAAATGCTGTACTGAGAGTGAACTGCTTTATTTATTATTTGACCAAAGCTGATGTGATTACTCAGTTCTGTGAAGTATATTTAATGATGTTGGAACTACTTCTGAATTTCAAATGTGTTAGTCAGACTTATAGAATAGAATATATTGTAAAGGGAAGTCAAAAGTATATAGGACCAAAGAGTTATGTTTCTTCTGGCCTTTGTTTCTTTAACATTGCATTGTGATTATCATGAATTGACCATAGTACCACATATTCAACATTTGAAATATACCCACTGTACTTACACTGTACTGCACCACTGCAGTCTAAAGTGAAATGACTGTTCACTGACTGGCTTAAAGACAGAAAATGTTGTATGTCACATAATGAGGATATTCTCTCAGTTTACAGGCCAGTATCACTCCTCTATTGGTTTGTAACGGCAGGATCCCACTTAATGTTGAATGCCTTAATCACTGACGGATGTCCATTCATGTGACTGTTCTTTTTCTTTATGTTTACTGCTGTGCTTCTCTTTTAGGTTTTTTTTGTGATGAAAATGTTTCACTGAATCAAAGATGCTCCACTCACTTAAAATATCTAATCAGTGTTGTCTAGGCTAAATGTAAGACACAGGATATTTTCACTTAAAGCAGCATGAATCCATTTTTGTCCACAAGGTGGCAGCAGGCTGACAAACACACACAATGTATGGATAACATGTTAGGAAACAATTACCTTCTTACACATCCATCAGACATGAAGCAATGTTATCGTGTTTCTGGCCACCTGTGGAAGTGCACTATTCCCCTCTCCTCTAGCTCTGCTAAAGCTCCACTAACTTCGCAGAAAGATATCTGGATCTTTACCTGCTAAATGTTCGATTTTCTTCCCAGCTACTCGCTGACTTTGCCGTTCAGTGCAGGGCACAGAGGGTGTATCAGAGCTTGTCTGCTGGAAACAGCTGCCTGCATGCTGCTGAAAATTGCGATGATGAGAATGGCAAGACTCAACCATATAATACGTGAGTGGGTGTTGAACCAAAACAAGGGGTTAAAAGAGGCTAAAAAGGCTCAGCCGAGCTTCAGAGTTTCTGGATCTCTGCGGGTTCCTTACTACAAGCCACTGCTTTCACATGACACATATTCATCTGATATGATGTAATGATCTGTTACGAAAAATATTGATAAATGCAGCTTTAACTTGACACATTATGTACGTCACAGAAATGCATTATGGCGTGATTTGATATAAGAATGTAGGAGATGAGAGAATTTTTTGGAGATGGATTTACTATAAATCACTGTTTCCCTCTTTGTCTATACTCTGTAGTAAACTGTTGATTTTTAGTAACAAACTTGTGCTAATCATACAGTACAGACCTCTGACAAGCAGGACAATTTAAAGCTCAGGCACTTCTGCCAGAGTATTTGGTTTTACAACAACACAGTCTACTTAATTAACGCCGTTTCACTGTCTACCCCACATTGATAGTGATTTCATATAAAAAACAAAGAATCTCTGGCATCTGACAGCCACATGTGACATACTGTACAGCATGTAAACTACCTATTTATTTCTGTGACTCTGAAAACAAAAGAGCGCTATAGTGACCGCGGATAAAATAGCAATAGTGTCATAAATGGTAACAGAGTATTACAATTTTTTTTCTTTCTTTTATGAGCAAAAACTAAAGTAAAGTCGTTTCTAGCCACTTGGTTGGAGGAAAAAAAAAGGAAAAGAACTTGCCACACATAAAATGCCTTTTGGACACGACTGTACAAAAATCATAAAATGGCATTCTCTCTGTATTTGTATGTTCATGTTGCACGCTATGTACATTTTTTAGAAGCTAGCATTGTTATTTAAACCAAAACTGTGTTTAATATATATTTTTTCTGAACTCACTTTTTTTTCTTGGGTTTTCCAATTTGCAACTTCTTCTATATATATCACACGTTGAAATCTCTTCCTATTATCACTTTTGTATAACTTCAAATAAGCATTTTCATGCATAATTTATCCTGTATGACAGACGTGTGACTGATAGAATCTGTGTTATTCTCTACATATCAGTACAGTAGTTACAGCATGAGTGTAACCTGTGTATGACATTACTGGACTTGTGTTTACTTACAGAGGATACATGGTGTCGTCTACTGTTACGGTGTCTGAAATGGATAAAAGGAGGAAGGTTATGTTTCCCTGTCAAGTTCAGCAATAAAGAGTACTCCAGCAGCAGAGAGGCTGTACGGTCACAAACAGCATGTTTCCTTTAGTTCAGTCTCCACTGGTCACTCACAGCACGTAAGGACTGAACTGCCCGGTTTTACTGATGAAAGGAGTAAATGTGTCTCAGAGTGTCGTTACTCATTGACTAAGACAGGGAAAAGTAAGCTCAGTGTGTGTGAGAGGGTTTCAGAAAGATATGCTTTGGTTTTATATGTTTTTGTATCTGTCTGATACAGCACTGTATACACAAGAATCACATGCATTAGTGCAAGAAAAAGCCAACACATTTTAGATATAAATATTAGTAATAAATGTAAAGGTTTAATAAAATTGTAACACTACACTGAAGTTTGCATATACAGTAAGTAAGCAGAAACACAAAGGTGTAAACAGGAAGAACACAAAGCTTGTTTGGACTGGCATGTCTCCACAAAGTACATTATATCAGCATCCACAGTATGTGTGTGCTTGTGGAGACAATGCAGTTCACCACAAAACATATACTGTATATGTTCAGTCATCCATTTTATCTTTTTGGTCAAATACACAGGGCCCTAGGTCCATTACAGGTATCGTGTACACTGTGCATTACATTCTATACTGTAATGCACTGTTGACAGGTTAAAAAAAAAGTTATAATAAAATCGGCTATCACTTATCAATTATTAGCAACAAATACAGCATCATTTCCATTTATAAAAAAAAGAGTTGGCTCAGTAATAGGATAAACTTTGTTCAGAAATATACTTTACTGGTCACATTGGTTCAGGTTATCTCGGCAGCAGACAAGTGGCATCAGTAAAGTGAGGAAGACACATCAAAGCCTCTGGGCTATGATTTCATACTTCACACTGAGCCTTTGGTTTACTTTAGGTAGATTTTGCTGTGTAACAGACATTGCTGAGTCAGTTTGCTGAGTCTGTGACTCTTCTCTACTAATAGGGGTCTCGCTTTAATTACCGAGGCCGAGTTCGAGGCAAATTTTCTGTGGAGGCATACCTCACTATCACACTATGAACTTGAGATGCAGGATAATATGTCCTCTTCTTAACTTAGAACTATTCATGCCACAGAAATAGTACACTGAAATGTTAATGGTGTTTGGTGGTATTTCTCCGTCTTGAGAGTTCTTAGAGGACCAATAATGTCCTGAATCATTCCACTCTGAGCATTAAATCTGTAGTCATGTGCTGTTTCTGACCTTAAAGTCGTCCTTCAAACCGCTAAGGCTGGAGGAGTGTAAGTGCTCTAACTGTCCTCCTTTAGCATCCTTTCAATCTCCCTGTCCCAGTTGTCATCACGGTCCTCATTATCAGCCAACACGTCGTACTCCTGAAGCTCCTCCTGCAGCTCTCTCTCCCAATCAGCAGTCTCCTCTGAAAAACCGCCAGTGTTGAGTCACTCATTGAACTCTTGATAAACAACTCTACCAATAACAAGACAACCCAGTTCAATGTACCCTGTTGTGCGTTTGGATGTTCCCTCTTGTCCAGAACCAGCTGTTCCATTTCTTTGCGTAGGTCGTCTTCATTTATCAAGCATGAGTCAAAAGCATCGCTCACAAATTCAGTGGAGATCTCCTCTTCATCCTTTCATAACAGAAGCAGAAGGAGGCCAGACTCTAACAACATTCATTTTTGTCCAATTACTGCTTCATGATGAATACTCTCATTTTCTTGGGTATTTTATTCTTTGAAAACAGGTGGCTTACCTCACTAGACTTTGGTTTGGTACTGCAGGTGGCAGGGGGAGTTTTCTGTTTAACTACATCTGCAAAAATCAACATTTTTTTGACATTATCTCTGAGGTATATTAAAAGAAAAAAATACGGTGACATTCATACTTTCTCAACAACATTAATAGTGCCGACTAATCCTCATGATATTTTCCCGACTGCTGGTGTTAACATTGCTTTACATTAAGCAGATCATGGCGCAAAACCAAAGGTAAAATGCCATGTTCAAAAGTTCCAAGTTCAAAAATGTCCTATGGTTAACTCACTTTTTGGTTTATCACACAATATTTGGCAAAACCTCACCCCTCTATTTGTGTCAGTGATATCACTATTTATGGTTTTCTATGTGAGAGGCTATGAATTGGAATTAATTCTTTGTTTTTCCACTGACAACAACATTAAGATTAAACACAGGCATTATAGTTTTACCCTTCTCAGGACCGGTGCCAGTTTTCTCCACGTCTCTCCGCTCAGCAGCCTGTTGTGCTGCCAGAGCTGTGAGCTGAGCTGACTGTTTTATTAAGGACACACGGTAGAAGTAATTCTTCCAGAAGACTTCCTCTTTCACCCTGAAATGAATGACATAGAGGAATAGGCAGTCATCTCTGTGGTGGAATAAAATATTTTGGTTTTTAATAAATCCACTCTTATGCACATGATGAAAACACAGCACAAAGTAAAAAAACACACTGTTTGGGGACCAGATGGAAGCGCATCTTCCGAAGGAGCTCATCTTCCTCCAACATCACCATGGCGACTGGATACATTTGCTCAAACTCAAAGTGAAATTGCACCCCAGCAGGAGGATCTCGCAAAAAATTTCTTTTGTCCTGTCAACAAATGAAGCAATAAACTGAAGTTCCATTTTTTACTGAATTTATATTGATGCACAATTGAACTACTCTTCTACAGACACATTTTATACAAAGTAATACTCACAGCTGAGAGAGCTAAAATCTGTTGCTGTATGGTGTCCTCTTCGTTATAACCAACCCATGGTGGCACAGCTGCACCTAGGAACAATGAAAACTAGCCTATAGTTGCTGTATTGTAATATAATGTACTTACATATCGTGCTTATATACTGAATACATAAATAAACATACTATTCTGTACTTACCAGACTTTCTCGCTTTTTTCTCCTGAACAAACCTTTCTTGTTCTTTCTGGAAATCACCTAAAATGGTCTGAGGGAAGACAATATACCATTAAATAGGCCAAACTTCTTTAGAACAAAGAATAAGGCGAAAACGTTGAAATGAAGATAGACAACAAGGGATAATTACCTTTTCAATAATTCCATTTATCTTCCCACCCTCCACACTTTTCTTTAGGGTTTGTGCTGTGTCAACGACGGACTCGGACAGTTTCTTTGAGGCACTGCTGGCGAAATTATAAACATAGTCTGCAAAAAAGCAAGTATAACAAACATTAGTGAGGTTACTTGGATCCTACTGCTACAGCAAAGCGACTAAAACGTTCAGCAAAGTCTACTTTTACAACTACTTCCGTACTTTATCAGCTTTATCAAACTTACCACTGAAGCCCTTAGCTTTTTGGAGAAGTTGACGCGGCTGAGCATCTTCCTCAGCAGCGGTGGTCTGCTCACTTTCAGCAACAGCAGTCGGTTTGTTTATGTCGTGATTCGTGTCTTCATTAACATCAACAATAGACTCGCCTTCTTGTTTACCTTGGCCATTTTCGTTTGCTGTTCCAAGCCAGGTTCCCCAGTCCTTAAACATACTTTAAATATTTTGTCAGTACACTTAAAATAAGTTCTTTAGTATGATCTAATGATGAATTACTCCGTTTTATGCGTCAATTTTCTGATAGTTTGAAACTAAAAACTACAGCGTGATGATAAGCTAGTGACGTTTCACCAGTCAACCACTTCCGCGAATTGGTTAGGTTTGGCCCTACTGTCTACCCTACCCGTTGTCATAGAAACGCACGCGCGCTCCTCGAAATTCGGAATTAGTTTTTATCTTTACCCAAGTTAATAGTTAGCCAGCTAAGTAGCGATTTACTGCGGTTAGCTATGTCTCAGCCGCCAGAAAGTATGTTAAAGTCGCATCTCTGGGGTTAGAATAGGTCTACATCTCCAAGCATAAAGTAGAACAAAGTTTTTCAGAGGGAATTCTTACCTTACTTGCTAGCTAACAGTAGATGGCACGCTTGCGCTGTATTTTGCTACACTTGTTATCCCTGTTGTCCATGGATGGAGCTAGGTTAGCTTAGCCAATTTAAACTCACTGTGTCGTTCTCGGTGTGTACCATGTAGTAGGATACGATACGGACTGAACTGCTGCTGGTTTTAAAACAGTGGAAACTCTCAGCTTATTCCCCGAAACCGTCCTCACAACTAGCGAAGTATAAAATAGTGATTCCTTTGAAAATAAAACGGTTACAAAAGATGAAGTATGTGTAACGTAACCCTGGGACATTGCTGCGTGCCACCCCGACGAAGCTTTCGTGTCCACCGGTTTGTCCAGAAGTTGAATTTCCAGGTAAGGTCAGCCATTTAAGCTGAGTTTTGTACTTATTTGTGAGAAAGCTGTGGACATGGAGTCGAATAGTGATAAAGTGCTTGTTTCACACGAAGATTCGGTTACCTATCTAAAAGAACGAACCCAGCGTTAAGTCTGTTTTGCTCAGCTTTGCGTATTTGTTGGTAACGTTACAGGAGAAGATGGTTTCCATTGTGCTGTTCGACATTGTTAGTGTGTTTAATTCTCTCCCACATAAGAGCATTAAGTTTAAGTCAGCCTGTCTGGTGTATGACAACAGGTGTTTACGCAGCGTTACAGATTTCCTAAAGTAGTTACATAAGGATGCATTTTTATACCATATAGGCAAACCGCTTTCATGACAAGCGAAGTTACTAGATTCAACATCCACACAAACATGTAATGTCTTCAAGAGGAGTTCCTTTCAAATTAAGAGCACATACGTAATTTCAGCATAAGACAGTCCAGTGATTAAAACCACGAAAGTCAGAAATCTAAAGGTTACATTTAGATATAACGTCTTGTAATACAATTAATTAACCTGAATCAAATTTGCCCTGCGCTTAAAAAATTGGAATTGACCATTGGAAATATAAAATTGACCACTGAAATAATGCTGAATTATTAAAGATGAGGCGCATTTGTGTTGAAATATAATTTAATAAATACTCTAAAGAATATTTAAAAGTATAAAATACTAATTCATTTTACCATTATCTCAAAAATAAACCCTTTACATATTTTTTTTCTAAAGGTTAACTGTCAAGAAGCTTATTTAAATGTTACTAATATCCCATTGCAGTGACATCCTACACTCGTATTTAGATTCTTGACAAAATAAAAGTACATTCAGTGATATTGTTATAGTGCCCAATAGTAACCCCATGTTCCATAATTTGCACAAGTTAGCGTTTGTGTCAGGTTGTGCTTAATGTAATGTGGTGCTTCCATGTTTGAACATGAACTTACTGTATTACACAGTACAGACATGCTCTGATCACTTTTCTTTTGTCTACTAACTTTTTGGAATTATAAGCATTATTGTCAGAGATTCCAGTTAAATCCTACACAATATAAAAGACATTAGACTACTAATAAGCCATTAAAGTTAGAAACAGCAACACATAATAGCACACAAATCAGTGTTTTAAGATGCAGTTGGTCAAAATAAATTAGTTTATATCAAATAAATATAAACAGCATTATGTAAAAGTCCAAATTTAGCTTAATTACGATTTGTGTTTTTAAGCATATTAGTATTATATAGACTATTAATATTTCATTAAGAGTCCTTTTTAAATGTTTTATTTAATTTGTATTTTTTGAAATAATGTAAAACTTTCATGGTGAAGGTGTATTATTTCATGCATCAAACAGATTGACAATGGTACAGCCATGTATTATCAATATAGCAATATTGGCTGTTAATAACAAACATAATTTGTCTAAAGCCGATATTACAAAGTGCTACACTTTAAAAAAGGAGGGGATTGAAACAAATGCACACAAATAAAAAAGTCCAAAACAAGGTCAGCTGTAAACAGTATAAAAAAAGCATAAAATGTTTTAAGAGTAAAGAATTAAGAGCGAATATTTACAATTCAGCATTTTCTTATCTACAAGTCTGAGTCCTAAATTTATTTTGTTGCTTCTCCAGCCACTGGCAAATGCTTTATTCATGAGTCTAGAAGATTGTAGAACAGCCAGTAGTCTTTTCAGGTCATGCTCAGGTTCAGGAGGGCTTAAAAGATCAGCAGTATAACATGTGGTCAGACCCTGCTGAGCTGTGAAAGTGATCAGTAAATTCTTGATCATTTCTAAAATTGACCATCAGAGTAACGATACTGAAATGGGGGTAATGTTGTCTCATTCTGTAGTGCCGGTGAAGATCTAGCTGTAGTTTTCTGCACTTGCAAGGCTGCTTGGACAGTAGATTTCTGTGGGAGATACAGTGGGGTGTCATCAGCGTAGCATTAGAACAGAACATGCGTACAGGTTATGTGCCTGACAGCAGTGCTTATTATTATTTATTGTCTGGACATGTTTTCATGTTGTCTTTTTTCTTTCTTTACTTTTATAGCAGTACCATGGATACTGAGGGATATAAAAATGATCCAAACTATAGAGAAGCAGAGAGCCTTTGGCATGTGATGCAGAAATCAGGAGATCTGGATCCAAGGAGCAGAGATGGTGAGGGCTGGAAGCTGGTGGATGTGTTTCTTTCAGGAGGAGCACCATGGGGATTTACACTGAGAGGGGGACTGGAGCATCGAGAACCTCTGCTCATAACCAAGGTAAATACTCCAAAAGACTCTTTTTGTGTCAAAGGCAGAACTGAGGTGGCATGTGCAAGTTTACTGGTCAGAGGGCAGGCTTTAGCTACGAGCGGAAATGCCTTTTTTAGACTATATCAAAATCTTATACCTTTTTACCTTCTAGTAAATTGTCTATTTCAATCAAAATGTCAATGTCACTCAAAAAACATGTACATGTTATGATGACTCTCCTTGCACTAAAGAGCGTATACAAAAATTCCATCCAATAAAATGTGATTGTGGAAGTTGCAACATTCCACCCAATAATTTTCATTGTTTAAGGAGGAACTACGTACACAAAATTAGTTGGGTTTTTTTACGCTGTACATATTATAAATATATTCTTGTTGGCATATGATGTTTAAAACTCTTAGGTTTACCAAGTTAATGACCAAAAGCAACAAGAAAACGAGTCAAAGGGGTGTTTTTTGTTGTCAATTTACAAATGCATCAACATCAGTTGCTGTCCGTGTCCATTTGTTCCACCTACTTTAGAAGTCTAAAATTAAGCCCCCCCTAATGTGAACATCTTCAAAATCCTTTCACTCTACAGGATGGCTAACAAATTATGATTTCAAATCTCTTTCATGTGACCTTTATCATGATGGCACAGGTGATGATGTCTGGCAAAGTTGAATATCACCCTCTGCGTATGTGTTCTCACAAACAATCGCTTTTGTCAGTCGTGGCCCAGACCAGTTAAAATGATAATTTAACTAGTTGCTGTCATCTAACGAAACACAAGGTCCTGACTGCTTGGACACCTGACAAATCACTGCTTACATGACACACTGCTGTTGCTGTACACCTAGTCTGATACTCGAGAGTAAAATGAAATACAGAGGAGGACAGGTGATGATATGAGACAAATCTTGATATTGCGAACACAGTTGGTCTAGACTGAACGGACTGAAAAATATCAACAAGTATTGGATGATTGCCATGAAATTTTGTACAGACATTCATGGTCCTCAGAGGATGAATCCTACTGACTTTTGCGATTACCTGACATTTCGTCTAGTGTCACCAGCAGGTCAAAATGTTCACATATCCAGTGAAAAATGCTAATTGCTGCTAACATGCTAACATTTATGAGCTAAGATAGTAAACATGGTAAACATTATACCTGCTTAACATCAGTATCTTAGCATGGTCTTTATGAGCATGTTAGCATGCTAAGGTCAGCATTTAGCTCAAAGCACAGCTGTGCCTAAGTGCAGCCTCAAAGACCCACTAGCATGGCTGTAGCTATTCTAAGTGTGATCTGTGCCATCAGTCAAAGCATGTTGCAAAGCTGTAGAACTAGCTATATTGCATGCAGAACATGCACTTGTATGTCGTGACTTTGTTAAATGGGTGATATGAGCCAGAATAAGCATACAGTGCCCATGAGAGTACCTAAACACAGTGCAGCCCAGTCAGCTCTGAAACCACACTGTAAACTCAGTTTTCTGTTGCCTGTGTAATGATTTACTACAAAGGACCTTGCCGGTTAATTTGGCATGATAAAATACCAGCACCTGTTTGTCAGGAGTTGTCTCCCTCTTGATTTTTGTTAGTCGTTTCTGTGTTGACCCAAAAATGGTCCAAAGTCCAATTCAGATGGACGAAACTGAGCATCTCATGCACCATATGGACTTGGAGCGATACAGTTAGGGCCACCTTCACCCAATTAGCGTAGCTTTTACAAGCATGTAATTCAAATGACTAGAATTCTGACCATTTTAAGTCTTTAAGCTGTAAGATTAAATGGTGAGGTCACATTGCTGAATTGTTGGCAGTGAACCATTGCCCAGTTGGACTGCGGTTCTTCGGTTTGATATTTACAGCATTGAATTGTTAATGTTTTGTCACTGAATGCCACATCCTCACTCCAAGGACCAATGAAAGTGGACCTGTTTGCATCTGATGGTGAGATGTTAATTCCTTAGAACTTTTTGAGAAGCCTTTACTATAAACTTTTCATATAATTATTTTTAATAGTTTTGCCAGAGTCTTCCTGGCTGGCACTTAAAGAACATTTTCAGTAATCTCATAAAGTAAATTAGTCATGAACTAGACTTAACACATGTTTGTCAAGCTGTCTTGAAATGGGTCAGAGTTTAGTTTGCTGTCACTTAGGCTACGGTGTATGCTATTAGATCCCACCTGGACCTTTTTGCTTTCTCATATTTTTGCACTGGGTTGAATTTCAGTTCGGAGGGTAGCCCATGGTACCAGGAGCAGGCGAGGAATGTTGGAGCTTTGTTTGATTTTCTAAATGTAGTGAATTATCTGTGACAGCCTGAAGCCCATTGGAATGGCATGATGGAATAAGTGAAGTCAGGATTAGTGATTTGTGCTCTTTTGGAGTGGCTCTCAGATTATAGCCATTGATTTACAAAGGTATGTTGTTGAATAATTTGTGTTAACTAGATAAAGATGCTGTAAGTGACTATTTCCCTCACAAAATAATAACCTTAGATTGTAGAAATGTCTACAAACTACTGTCTGCTTAATACTAAAACTAATACTTTTTGAGGCCTCTTATTCCCAACATTTGTCAGTCTAATGACATAAATATGTGGACATAGTGCAAACATAATATGCGTTTAAGCCTGTACAGTATGTACTACCTGATGCACTTTGTTCTTTATCTGCCCAATTATTTTGGATGGGGATTTTGGGAGAACATCTTGTAGGCGGTTCTTGCACCCATATGTGCACTATGTCCCATTTTTTTGTGAGCGCTGTTTTAATAACACAGTCGGTCCTGCCTGAACAGGCACTACAGTGGTGCAGGAGCTAAAACCTAGCCTTAATGGTTTGTTAAACTTGATGTTATCTATCAAAATACCAGCATTTTGTATTATTGTGTGTCAGACTATGCATCTCTTTAATAATCATAAACATCCACTTTGTTACATCTTATTATTTTAATGTCTTTCTGTTTAAGTGTGACTAGTGAGCACTGTGTACTCTGTTTGCTTTTGGTACGCAAGTCTGCATTTTATGTATTAACCTGAGAAACACACAGTGTTGAAGAGGGCCTAAATTCATGATGTTGTTAGCAGTTGTCTCACTTGCGTGCATTCTCACCAATTGCTAAAATGAAAAATAATAAAAGGGCCCACTGTTTGATGAGAGGTTTAGAGTATTGGTTAAAAAAAAAATCCTGGATCTAATTAAAATTCTTCACATTCCACTCATAGTTCAGGTTATGCTCAAGGTCTTCATGGACTTAAAGTCCTTAGTCTCAATAAACTTATATAATCCTGATTTACACAACACAGCTGGGCATGCACCCCATACATATGTTTCCTCTGGCAGGATCAACTTTTATATGGAAGAAAATATTGTTTGCTCCTAAAGAACCTGTACCAGACACACTGCAAAAATGTGTCTGTTCATACACGCTGTGATAAATCACCTGCAGGTAAACAGGTTTTACCAATTATTGAATCCTTTGTGTGGCAACATTGTGGGCTCGATTTGCTTTGTTTTAGGATTGCTCAACCTCTGGAGCAAAGATGGCCCATAGAGAATAGGATTATGGCTCATGGGAGGAAAAAAGATTTCAGGTTTTCTATTTGTGGATGTCAGGATTTTCGAGGTAGGAATGTGGAATGCTAAAATGATTATTGATTAGGCAGAGAAGAAGGAATGGGTCAGTGTGTTTTCTTTGATGTAAATGCCCAGTATTTACATAAGATATAAAACATAGTTATTGTAAATGTTGTTTAGTCTTACCTTAATGTTATGGCATTTTTGGTGCCTTGTTATGCCAAAACCTTTTGAATTAAAACTGTTTTCAGGCTAAAAATGGAAATGGAAATTCCTTTTGTTTGATGGTCATTTCCTGTGGAAGGCTCAAAGTTAGGTGTCTTATCTGGAATTTCAGAAACAGAGGGTCACTGTCATGTGTAGGGCACAGGTATCGTTGGAAATAATTCAAAAATGATACCCGTGTTTTGGCACCAAGACCAAAACAATATATTTTTTGATACCTACCTAGGCTATTTGATAATGTTTTTTGCTCAGGCCTGTGTGACTGATAGCTGAGTCACACAAAGTTGACATGCTGATCTCCATAACATGGTCTTCTTATTATTACTATTATTTGTGGTTTATGTTTTTGCACTTCTTAACTGTCTTTGTGACAACAAGACTAAGAGTCTGCAGCCCTGCTAGCAGCTCTGTGAGGCTGTACTGTGCTTTGAGCTAAAGGCTAACTTTAGCTAACTTGTTCACAATGACATGCTGATGTTTAGCAGTTATAAGGTTTACTGTTTCACTGGGTATTTACCATCTTAGTTTAGCATGTTAGCATGCTAATGTTTGCTAATTAGCCATAAACACAAAGTACAGCTGAGGATGATGGGAATGTCATTAGTTTAGCAGGTATAGAGTGCTGCAGGGATGACGTATTTTTGTAGGTCAACCCAGAAGTTAACATCACTATCAGATTTTGGATTACTGCAGAAAATAAACTCTGGTAAACAAAAGTTGATACTTACACGTTCTGTTCAGGAAGATAATCTCCACAAATGAACACCACTTTTATGATTTTTGAAGCGTAAATGCAATCGCCAGAAGTAAAAAGCTAACCTTAGGCTGTAAACGAACTACACCACGGTCACGTGACTTCAGTGTCACCACCACTAAGCTTCCAACTTGTAATTTGATTTCTCAGGCTTACCTCTTCTACAATGACTCTATAAAGGCGGACGAGTGAGTAGATGAGTTCTGTGTCCGGCATGATGACGTTTAATGTCCCCGACCACCTCTGTAGTCTCATTTAGCCACTTGTTAGCAACCACCTTTTTTAAGACGCTTCGAAATTCATGAGTGGGGTATTTACACTGACGTATTTTATGTTGCAGAATAAAACGTGAAAATCTTTTAAGCTTGTGTTAACCACAGACTTTATTTCAGGCATCAAACCAAAAACCCATTCAAGAAACCCATTGACTTCGAGACAGCACTCTATTTTATATTTATTAGGAGTTGGTCTAGACCTGCTCTATATGAACAAGTGCCCTGAGATAACTTTGTTATGATATGGCGCTATATAAATAAAACTGAATTAAATTGAATATTTGGTCATAAAGCAAAGTATTGGACAAATTGAAATGTTGACCTGATCATGGTGCTACATGAAAAGTTAAGGGAACGCCAAAGTGGTTACAATTCACACTGAATGTCCGTACACTGTCGTGCACTGTGATAGTTACTATCACATTTTTCAAGCTAAGATGGTTATTGCTTGCTACAACAACCAAATTTCATGATTTACTGCAAGAAGTTCGCAAATGGCACAGATGTTTAAAACATTGAACTTACAGAGACAGATTCAACTGAAAACTGAAAAAAAGGTCAAATTTGGGTCAGTTTGTTTATGCGGTTACTGGTGTCTTGTCAAACAGCATTGTCAGGGATGTGTGCAGGCAGTGCCTAAAACCATCCAAGAGGTCTGAGTTCAGTGCCCTGTCAGCATGCTGCACAGGACATCTGTCAGCAGAAAAGCCACATTCCTTACCCTCATCACCACCACATCCTTCCCTGCATGTCCCACAGAGAGGCATGAGGCTATTTTTGAGAATACTCAGGCATCCAGGATGGCTGGAGTTTGACTGATTATAGGCTGGAGGAAGATGGTAAACAAAAGACATGCTATGGCTCATACTGATTGGGCTGCCATGGTGAAAGATGTTTGGAAAAGCAGTTCCTTATTTATTTATTTGCCCTTATGTTTTCTTTTATGCTGCTACTTGACACCGTTTGTTGTTTTTATTTACATTCTTAAAATATGTTCTTATTGTGGAGCCATGTTTCCTGTTAGGCTGTTTTGAATAAAAGCCACACTACTGTGTAGCCCTTGGGTGTCACGCAGATGTCCCGGCAAGTTGTTTATCATTTGTTTGTTTGTACTATATGTACAATTTGTAGAAAACAATTAGTACTGTACTGTTGTCAGACAATCCGTTTTTGGGCTGACCATTGTTGACTTTTTTAGTCCTAGATAAATGTGATTAAAGCAAGTTTTTGCCTTGGTTGCTTTAATCAGTTTAGTTTATATTCTCTCCTTTGTGCTCCTGAACTACTGTTGACTTTCTCAGATTCTTTGGAGCTTCAGTTCAAAATTCCTGTCTGCTTAGTCTGAACTACTTACATGCTCTCCTTTTTATGTAATTTCTTTAGGCAACCAAACATATAGACATGATTTTGCACAGCAGCCTGGCCTGGTCCCTAACACTGTATAATTTAATATATTCTGGAGTTTGCAACTGCCTAAAGTGAAAAGCCTTGAGATATCATTAAAGATCGGTTATATTTGCTACAGCTTTGAAACCTATACAAAAATGTAGTTGAGAAGAATCTTTCAAACAGTGCAGCCAGGTGAAACTTGGTCCATCTCTGACTATTTTAAAACTGTAAACCTGATTTTAAAGGCCACAAAGTTTACAGTAACAAAGTTTACATTTCCCCACAATGCAATGACACAATGATGTGATATTCTATCTATATTTCATACTGGCAACAAACTCCATGAAAAGACCAAAATGAATACATCCTACTAACAAGTATTGTTTGTGTAGCCAAACTGATATATTCCTCTGTGCCATAAAGCTCCATTGTTGTCTGAAAACTATTAAAACACATAAATGAGCCACACTGTTGCACTGGGTAACATGTTCCTTACTTACCATACACCGTCCTGCTGCCTCAAACTAAACAACAGAATGTGTATTCATTCGCAACTGAAAATAGTCCCCAGTAAATGCACTATTCCCTTCTGTTTGAGTAGCATTTGCTACAAACTACAGGAAATTTTGCCTTTTTAAAAAATGAAACTATATATTTGTGAACCAAAAGCTAAACCTTAATCTTGCATAACCCACAACCTCTAATTTACCCTTGTGAAAGTTAACCAGTTAGCCTAAATGTGATGTCTGTTTGTGTACCTCTGTTAAATGTATGGTCTCACTACTATCCAGTGGGAAGGATTTTGCAGTTTCAGTAAAACTGGGGGGGAGTTGTGTCTGTTTTAAACAAAGTAACCTACTGTAAATGCATCAGGCAGTGATTCAGTTTCTCTACCAAATACATGACCATATCAGGACCAACCCAGGAATCCAGCCAGCCATCATAACAGTCCTCAGTCCGCCCTGCCTTAACCCTGCCTTAAAATCTGTATCATAGAAAAATGAGAAGGGGCTTTGATTGGAGCTATCTGGGCTCTGGTTTTCTGTGCTGAGGATAAAGGCCATATAACACGTAATGGTCTGTAAACGTACACATACCTCTATAGCTGAGTCATGCAGCCCCCTCTCACAGGTTGAGAGGGAACTGATAATCAGCTGCAGAGCTTGGCTTTTGTGCGAAAATGTGCCAACTGCCAAGCGAGTTCTCGCAGCTTTTCTTTCCACACTGAGCCGTGCTGTCTCGCACCTTTCATATCTGACTCATGCGTCAGTGTGAGGACAGCACTGACCTTAACGCTTGCCATATCTGACACTTAGCTGCTTACCATAGCTGTGGTTCTGTCAGTTTAATATCTTCTTCTCTGGAGATATACCAACACTAGCAGTTGCTGACTTTAGTGCACTGTGCTCTGTCCACTGAAATTCCCTTTGACAGATGTGTTATTCCAGGTGTCTGCCCTCAAACAAACACAATACGGTTTGTTTTTACATCATGCCACTGGCTCGGACAGCAGCTTTTTGAAGTATTTTAATAGCCTGTGATCCTTGTCTTTAGAAACTGGCCTACCCGCTGTTAACTTTGGTAAACAGTGCGTTTCTTCTGTCACTGTTACCTTATAAAATAGAATGTTAACAGAAGACTGATGGCTTTTTTGGTGCATTTCTCTCACATATCCACTAAGAATGTTTTCTTTGTAGGTATGTTGCCCTCGCTTCTGATAACTCGACTGCCATAAAGATTGGATACATAATTGCGGTAATTCATATATTAGACAGTGTGGTAGGCTATATAATTTCAAGTAGGTTTGTCTTTCATAAATTCCTGTTTCCTGTGTCAGAATATTACAGGGTTGTTGTTTTTTTTTGTCTCCTCAATACACATCAGGGTCTTTGTAAATTTTGGCTTTTTATTCATGTGAATGGAGAGATATAGAAACAAGATATGAATCAGAGCTTCAACACAGCACAAAAATTATGACATAAGGTCACATTAGACGAATCAGCACCACAATAGGCTTTCAGACCTACAGTAAATATCAGGGGTTTTGCTTATCACACGTTTAAAAGTAGTGAGAAGCTGTAAGTAGCACCAAGGTATGAGGTTACTTCATTTCTTTCACAACCCTGTGGTGGGAACATCTTGGACATAAGAAGTCTTTTGGCACCCAATTATGAACTCTATATTCTCTATGCGCTGGTGGCCATTCTGATAAATACAAA
>LKNJ01003566.1:9786-57640 GCA_002120245.1 Maccullochella peelii
TTTGCCTCTGCCCAATCCTGTATGCCTGTGAGCAGAGGTGATCACAAATTTACAGACTTATGTTTGGCTATGGCTTCTGGTGTGTGTGCGTGTGTGTGTGTGTCCCAAGTCTCTATCAAAGGCAGATAGTGCTTGCTGCTGTCCTATCAGCTGTGGCCTGAAGCCGAGTGCTGAGATAATTGAAGTTATTAGCCTGCTGCCTGTTAGCCAGCACAGAGCTCGAGGTGGGTCTCAGCCAGCTTTAACCTTGCTACACACACACACATACACACACACACACATACACACACCATCCATTTCTTTCCATCTTCAGTGTTTATCAAGGATCATCTCTACTGGAGGGTGTGTGTGAAAGTAGGTGGTGGCAGGACTGAAGAGTGGAGTGTGTGTGTGTGCGTGTGTGTGTGTGTGTGTGGCTATATTCTGGAGTTGTGTCCAGCAGCTGGACAAAGGACCAGGCTGGTGACATTTTATCATTTTCTTATTATCACAGAAGCATTGTCAAGTATTGCGCATGTTACAAAGCCTGATATATCTTCTTCCTCTGTGCCATAGAGCTCCATTGTTGTCCAAAAACTATTAAAAACACATCAATGAGCCACACTGTTGCACTTTTCTTTTTAAATGAAACAATATATTTTGAGCTCTTTTTTTAAAGATGTCCGCCACAGACAGGGTAGGGAAGTCAAAGTATTGAGACATAGACTAACAAATTGTTGCTGTTGGTCTTTTCATGAGATTTGTTGACAACAAGAAAAACACAGCATTACAGTGCATCCGGAAAGTATTCACAGCGCTTCACGTTTTCCACATTCTGTCATGTTACAGCCTTATTCCAAAATGGAATAAATTCATTTCTGTCCTCAAAATTCTACACACAATACCCCATAATGACAAAGTGAAAAAAGTTTCTTAGAGAGTTTTGCAAATTTATTAAAAATAAAAAACTAAGAAATCACATGTACATAAGTATTCACAGCCTTTGCCATGAAGATCAAAATTGAGCTCAGGTCCATCCTGTTTCCACTGATCATCCTTGAGATGTTCCTACAGCTTAATTGGAGTCCACCTGTGGTAAATTCAGTTGATCGGACATGATTTGGAAAGGCACACACCTGTCTATATAAGGTCCCACACTTGACAGTGCATGTCAGAGCACAAACCAAGCATGAAGTCAAAGGAATTGTCTGTAGACCTCCGAGACAGGATTGTGTCAAGGCACAAATCTGGGGATGGGTACAGAAAAATATCTGCTGCCTTGAAGGTCCCAATGAGCACAGTGGCCTCCATCATCCGTAAATGGAAGAAGTTCGGAACCACCAGGACTCTTCCTAGAGCTGGCCGGCCGTCTAAACTGAGCGATCGGGGGAGAAGGGCCCTAGTCAGGGAGGTGACCAAGAACCCGATGGTCACTCTGTCAGAGCTACAGCATTCCTCTGTGGAGAGAGGAGAACCTTCCAGAAGGACAACCATCTCTGCAGCAATCCACCAATCAGGCCTGTATGGTAGAGTGGCCAGACGGAAGCCACTCCTTAGTAAAAAGCACATTGCAGCCCGCCTGGAGTTTGCCAAAATGCACCTAAAGGACTCTCAGACCATGAGAAACAAAATTCTCTGGTCTGATGAGACAAAGATTGAACTCTTTGGCGTGAATGCCAGGCGTCATGTTTGGAGGAAACCAGGCACCGCTCATCATCAGGCCAATACCATCCCTACAGTGAAGCATGGTGGTGGCAGCATCATGCTGTGGGGATGTTTTTCAGCGGCAGGAACTGGGAGACTAGTCAGGATAGAGGGAAAGATGAATGCAGCTAAGTACAGAGACATCCTGGATGAAAACCTGCACCAGAGCGCTCTTGACCTCAGACTGGGGCGACAGTCCATGTTTCAGCACGACAACGACCCTAAGCACACAGCCAAGATATCAAAGGAGTGGCTTCAGGACAACTCTGTGAATGTCCTTGAGTGGCCCAGCCAGAGCCCAGACTTGAATCCGATTGAACATCTCTGGAGAGATCTGAAAATGGCTGTGCACCGACGCTTCCCATCCAACCTGATGGAGCTTGAGAGGTGCTGCAAAGAGGAATGGGCGAAACTGCCCAAAGATACTTGAGAAGACTTGAGGCTGTAATTGCTGCAAAAGGTGCATCAACAAAGTATTCAGCAAAGGCTGTGAATACTTATGTACATGTGATTTCTTAGTTTTTTTTATTTTTAATAAATTTGCAAAACTCTAAAAAAAACTTTTTCCACTTTGTCATTATGGGGTATTGTGTGTAGAATTTTGAGGACAGAAATGAATTTATTCCATTTTGGAATAAGGCTGTAACATGACAGAATGTGGAAAACGTGAAGCGCTGTGAATACTTTCCGGATGCACTGTATGTTTAAAATTACATGAGATTATGGTATATAAAACACGGACGTTAAGACATGTTTTCCGAATCATATATACCTTAAGAAGTGGAAAGTCTGCTCTCAAAAGTAAGTGTTATTCACTTAAAACCATAACTTGTTTGTCTTCTATTTTTTATATATTCTTTTTTCTTGTTTTTGATCTTATTTTAGAAGCACCCACAGATGAAGTTGTCGTTGATGAACCCTTAGAAGAGGTGCAATCTGGACACGATAATGAATCATCAGATGCCATGGAAACTGTCTCTGAAGCAGCTATAGATGAGAATTTACCTGTGGAAGAACCCAAAATGAATACAGCAGATGAGAACGTATCTGAAGAACGACCTGAAGTGGAGGCTGCCACTGGCAAAGTCATAGAAATGGACGCAGCTGCCACGGATCCTGACCATGAGAAGAAATCTATTCGAGGCAGAAGGGCGAAAGCAGCTGAGAATAAACAGGAGGCAACAGAACATTCTGAAGATTCTGTCGTCCCTACTCCAGTTAGAGGAAGAAGAGGGAAGAAAACTGAAGCTACTGCCCCACCCGCTGTTAGACAAACAACAAGAAGCAGAAATGCAAAGACCACTGAAAGCAGGGATGTTCAGCTTGCAATGGAGAAAAGTGCGCCTCTGCCTTCCAAAGTTGCCCTTAAGCCTAAAAGAGGAAGAATTGCCAAAAAAACATCTGATGATCAAGCTGAAATGGTCCAAGAGGTCGCCACTGAAACTGTAATGGTGCCAGAACCTGAGAGTGAACAGAGTGCCCCAGCTGAAGTCGTCTATGAAGCAAATGACAGTGTAGCACCCCTGGAGGAGACTGTGCTGAAGCCCAAGCGAGGGAGAAAAACTAAACCTGAACAATTGATGCCAGAGCAGCAAGATGTTCCCCAAGCTGACATGGCAAAAGGTATGTCCTTTCTTTTTTGTGTTTCTGCTTTCATGTTGGTGGTTTAAACTGAAATTTGATGAATGTGTTTTCCATTCCTGGGAGACAATTGTGGATGTCGCATTAACCAAAGCAAGATATGGGACATTTGAGTTAGCTCTTAAGTACATGCTCAATGCTGTAAGGAGCAGTTTTATCCTTTTTAAACTTTTTTTTGTTTTGTTACAATATTAATGTATGGTCCTTGTCATAGATTTTCATTGGTAAAACTCCTGACTCATGTACTGTATTTAACTGATCAGTTGAATGCTCAACCACTGTGAGATAACATTTCTCCTTTGTTTTCTCCTTTTAGAAACGGATGCAAATGAAGTCTGTAGTGACCAGCTGGAGGTGGTGCCCAGTGGAAGTGATGAAAATAAATCACCAGATGCCATGGAAACTGTTCCCCAGGCACCTGTAACTGAGAGTTTACCTGAAGTGGAGACAGCAACTTGCAAAGTGGACGCAGCTATCATTCAGAAGAAATCTGTTCGAGGCAGAAGGGAGAAAGTGGTGGAGAATAAACAAGAGGCAACAGAGCGTTGTGACGATGCTGTTGTCCCTGCTCCACTCAGAGGAATGAGAGGGAAGAAAACTGAAGCTACTGCCCCACCCGCTGTTAGACAAACAAGAAACAGAAATGCAAAGTCTCAAGAAAGCACCTTGGATGATCAACCTGAAATGCTACTGGAGAAATCTGTGGAAACAACGCTGGTGAATGAGAGTTCCGCTGATGCTGTGAGTGGCCAGAGTTCTCAAATAAATGCCCATGAAGAAGATGATTCTGCACCCCCTGCAGAGGAAGCTGTCGTGAAGCCCATTAGAGGGAGAAAAACTAAACAGACACCTGTTGAGCCACCTCAACCAAAGCAAGAGAAAACTGAAGTTGTGAGTGATGAGAATCTAATGGCAGATGTACAACCTCAAAGGCCCATTCCTGCTCTTGGAAAATCCACAAGAGGGAGAAAGACAAAACTTAATGATGCTGAACAAAATGAGGTGGCAGAAGACACAGTTGACGCCGTGGAAACCAAGCAGCAGTCCCAGCCTCTGGTCAGGGTTAAGAGGGGAAGAAATGCCAAACAGGAAGAAGACAAGCTAGAGAATGATGCCAAGATTACTTCAGTTGAGACAATTAAACCCCAGGAGCCGGTTAAAAGAATAAGGAGAACCAGGAAGGTAGAGCAAGATCATGTAGAACCAAGAGAAGACGTCCAAACTGTTGCTGAACCAGTGAAGATGAATGAACAGTCTACCATGGCTGCAAAACCCAGGAGAGGAGGGCGAAAAGCAAAACAAGAAGCTGAGAGTGAAACCCCTGTCGCATCCACTGAGGGCCAAGAGGTCCCCGCTGTCAGTTCCACAGACAAACCCAAACGAGGTAGGAGAGGAAAACAAGTGACTGAAGAGGTTGGAGTCACTGCTGTAGTACCAGAGGAAAAACCTGACCATGAGCTGGAGGCTGAAGAGAAGAATAATGCTGAGCCAGACGCTCCAGTCATTAAACCTAGCAGGGCAAGAGGGGTGAAAACCTCTATGAAAAATGAGGTTACACAAGCCATTCCAGCCAAGAGAGCCCGTCGAGTTGCAGCTCTTCCCCTTAAGGAGACCAGTGCAGAAGCTGCAGTCCTGGTTTCGGAGTCTGAGTCAGTTTCGGTAGAGCCAGCGAAAAGGGGGAGACGGGCACCAGCAAAGCCCACAACAGATGATGCCACCAGTGACCAGGCGAATCCCACTGAAGACTTAAGCAATGCTGTTGTGGAAGACACCAGAATGTCCAAAAGATCTGTCAAGTGGAAAGCAGACTTGGAAGTCTTTGCGATTCCAAAAGTAACACCGGTCAAGGCAGTCCGAGGCAGGAAGTCAAAACTTGGAGACCAAGTTGACAATGAAAGCAAGATTGTGTCAAAGGATGCCAACAAAACTGAAGAGAAGGATCTCTCAGATGAAGCTGTCGAAGCTCAGCCCGTCAAGAGAGCCAGAAGAGGGGCAAAGGTCGCTGATGTAACAGCTCACGAGTCCACAAGCAAGGTGAAAAGTGTTGAGGCTGAGGCACAGCCAAAAACCCGAAGAGGGAGATCCGCAAAGAAATAAAAGCATTTGTATATATTCTTAATCACAATTACTTTTTTCCTTTTTAAAAAAAATCATTTTCTTCTTGTCTTTTCTTTTTTAGATTGTATGGCATTTTAGAAAGTACTTTTTATTGACTGAAAATGATGCACTGCTTTTGTTTCCAATACAGCAGGGAATCTTGTTTAACCATTTATCTTGTGACAAGTTGTATGTTATTCATTACTGATTTTGCAAGTATTTTTATGGTGGGGAAAAAAGGAGATATTAAATTTTTTTTGTACAATGGGAAAATTGGTCCACATTTGTCTTAATGTCCAAAAATGTCTCCTGGGTTCTGTGCCTCCTCATGTGGGGTTAAAATAAGTGCAATGATTATTCACCAAATGTCTGGAAACACATGTGTATGTAGCCTGTTGTAGGTACAGATACTGGTGACTGGGCTCTGTCATTTTCATGTTTTTGTCAGTTACACGAAGTGCTGGAAGATGAGACAGAAGGGAAATAGCATTACATTTCCTGCCATCTGCAATTTAGTGTTGCTGCAGGTTTGATTTTTAGGAGAGGCATGAGGTAAAATAAAATTGGTTTATTCACAGCATGTAAAACACGACTTTCTAGGAGAGGTAAGCAAAAGTGTGAGTCAGGCAAGTGTAAATTGGTAAGTAGATTATGGGATTTAAAAGAACAGTTTTTAACCAAGATTCGGCCATAATGCATACTGCAGTCAATGCCCTGCCTTTGCATAGCCTATGATATAATATGGAACAAACATTGAAGTTGAGGTTTGAATTCCTGGTCAACCAACATTACAAAATACTAATTGGAGTTTAGTATTTAATATAATTCCTTTGCATGGAAATATATATATATATAATTTTTTTTTTTTTTTTTTTTTTATATTTATTTAAACCTGTTTCAAAATACTTAATTGTTCAGACAGTGACGATGTAATAATTATGATAAATATGAACAATATAACAGAATAATTATATCTGATAGAAGTCGGGGGAAAATATACAGAATTGCCATTGTTTCAGGGTTTGCAGCACAAATAGATACAATTAGATTAACCGGAACTTGGTGACGAAACAGAAAAACGACCCGGACACATTTGTAAGACGGACTGGAAGGAGGGAGATTTGAGACGTGCATGGACTTCAAACAGTCGGCCTCAAACTTGGCTGACGACTTTAGTGGTTGATTTGTTTCTTGCTTTAACGTTATACTTTACGTTTTGCCATCATGGAAGCAGACAGTGACATAAAAACGACGCCGAGAGGGTTTCACTGCACCCTGTGTAATGTCAATTTACCAAACCGTAAGTAACGTAAGCTAACTTAGCCAAATGTGAGACAATTAAACTTCCAGTTGCCCCTTTTTTTTTTTCTTTACAAGCCATTCGTAACTTTTGATAGGCAGGTTGTTAACAGCGTTATCGGACGAAAAATTCCAGCTAACTTTAAGCTATGAAGACTACAATGTTACTGCCACTTTTTAATTGAACGACACAATGTCAATGCCATGCATTGCTAGAACAGTTAGCTAATGTTATACTGTACTAGTAAGATTTTTAATGTTTTGGATACATTAGTCATGTTTTGCTTGGTTTGTTAGTTAAACAGATCTTGCTGTAATTGCTGTACCGTATGTTTTGATCTATGTTGCAGTTGTATTTATTATAAGAGTTTTTCTGATGCAGTATTGGTCATATTTAAATTTCCTGCAGTGCCAAGCTTGGAACAGCATGTCAAAGGGCGGAAACACCAGACGCTGAGCACTGTGCGGGCCACCAGGAAGACCCAGGAGCAGCACAGTGTGTTTGTCAGTGGCATCAAGCCTGACATCTCTCAGACTGACATAGCTGAGTACTTCCAGCAGTTTGGGCCAGTCTCAGATGTTATCATGGATAAAGACAAGGTCAGTTAGCTGTTCACAATTTGAAATGATGCCTATAGCCTCACAGTGCTGTCTTTACAGTTTGTGTCCATACCAAGAGCACTGGCAGTGACTGATGAACCACGATTTAGTCCTGACATGTGTCTCTCTGCGCTCACAGGGTGTGTACGCCATTGTGCAGTTCAATGAGACCGAGAGCATACAGGCAACCCTGGCCTGTGTCGAGCATCAGATGAAAGGCTTGAAGCTGCGCGTCAAACCGCGGGAAAAGAAGGATTTCAAGTTGATTCCCAAGAAGAAGAATGATTTCCAGAACCTCCAACAAGTTCTCGACCGTCTCAAACCTCAGCTGTGTCAGTTGCAGTCTGTAAGCATCCTGTTGTGAAATAGAAAGTGTGGGTTAGGAGTGTTGCAGCCTCTAGGAGCTGCTAGTGAAGCCTTTAGATTCTTCTCCATTTAGTTCCATACTACAGTACATCTTATATTAACCATAAAATCATGTGGTTTAATATCAAATAAATATACAGTTACATTAACATTAGTATGTAAAGCATAAGTTATAGTTAGTACTTATGCTTTACATACTAATGTTAATGGCACATAGTTTTGGAAATTGGTGTACAAAAAACTGATATACTTTTGTTCCTCCTCCAGGTGGATGCACAGATGCAGTACATTGTAGAGCGATGTCAGCTGGGAGAAAACGAAAAGAAGGCCCGAGGCTTGCTGGTTCAACTCCTGCAAGAGGTTTTCGTAGAGTTCTTTCCAGGTGACCTTTGTAAACACACAAACAGAGAGTCTGTTTCTAGGATATTGTCGTACACAATATTATAAAAGTTTGTTGTAAATTGGCTCTCTCACTTATAATACTATGTTTGGATGGGTTTCAGACAGCCAGATTCTGCAGTTTGGTTCATCTGTCAACACTTTTGGCATCCACTCCTGTGACTTGGACCTCTTCCTCGACCTGGAAAACACCAAGGTGTTCCAGGCCCGTGCCAAGTCCACCGCAGAACAGGTCTGGTGTTTTTACATGTATAGTAATTGGTTCCTATGAAGTGCATTTTTTACTTCAGTGCTGTCACCATAAATAAGGATCCACTCAATTTATAGCCAAAATATCAAATAATGTAACTTTACAAGGAGCCTCCTGTGTATTGAATCATCCTTTTTCATATTGTCTCCCCTCTTTCTTCAGTCAGGGGAGGGCATGTCAGACGATGGCCGCTCTGAGGACTCCATCCTGTCTGACATTGACCTGTTCACCGCCTCTCCGGCCGAGGTCCTGGACCTTGTGGCAGCAATCCTTAGACGCTGTGTCCCCAGCGTACACAAAGTCCAGGTGGTTAGCAGCGCTCGTCTCCCTGTAGTCAAGTTCCATCACCGCGAGCTTAACCTGCAGGGGGACATCACCATTAACAACAGGTCAGCCAATGATTCTTAGAAGTTCCTTGATACTCTGGCATCAAAAGTCTTCAGATGTGGTAAGAAATGTTGTTTTAATCTTGTGCGGTGAGCAGAATTACAGTATATTTTTCTTTTTTTCTATCCTGTATCCCTCACTAGACTAGCAGTGAGGAACACCCGCTTCCTCCAGCTGTGTTCAGGGATAGAGGAGAAGCTGAGGCCTCTGGTGTACACAATCCGCTACTGGGCCAAGCAAAAGCAGCTGGCTGGTAAGATGAAATGACTTACAGCATGGCGGCATAGCATATAGCACCTTTTCTGTATGTAAGAAAAACAGATGGAAATTTCTAAACTCAAGATTATTGTGTTGTGGTTATCTGGTGTATTTAGGTTGTTATTTCATGTTCTGGTCAACAGATGTCAGTAGAACTTCACTTGCCCCTTGTGATCATGTTTGGACACACTGATTTTCAATGCCTTTTAGTGCCTTTTATGGAAGCTGTGGTTTAAAAAAATAAATGAATAAAGCCGGCACAAGTACAGCTCCTTCTATGTTGAAATATTACGAGCCGTGTCTCCTGATATAGAATAAAATCTTTAACAAGAGTGTTCTTCTCTGAAGAGCACACTAATTACCTTTCCTCCTAGGGCATATCTCTTTTATTCCCTTTGATGAACAGTAGCCTCCACATCGCCAGTGCAGCTTTCAACAAGGCCCTTGTGCAGAGTGATTAGCAGAGCATGATGGGATCAGTTGCATGTAACGCTGCTGTTCTAATCCAAACGTTAAGATTTTTAACTAACAAAGCTTGAGGATAACAAAACCAAACAAAACGGTTTGACAGTGAAACAGTCCCAAAGAGTTTATAAGAGGTTGTAAGTGGCGACAATGACCGTTACATGGGATGTCAAGAGAGCTGTGATTGGATCATTCATGGCAGAATCAGGGTCAGTTAGCTGGATTACATAATTGACATTGTTAACATTCAATAATTAAGCATGCTGGTTCCAAATGCCATTTGCCATATACCATTTTACTATTATGAAAAAAAAACTGAATCTATGACATTTTTAAACTGTTGCACATTTGGGGGCTTTGGAATTATTGATAGTACATCATACGAAGGACTAAATTATTGTCTGCATCACTTAGCAGTGACCTTGCCCTTTAGGAGACCAGAGAACCAAACCCATGCCACAAATGCCACACCATTACAAGGATGTTGATGCTTTTAACTATTATTATTGTCAACTATTAATAACACTATCATGTGTGTTCCCATGTGTAGGTAATCCCAGTGGTGGCGGTGCCCTGCTCAACAACTACGCTCTGACACTGCTGATCATCTTCTTCCTGCAAAACTGTGAGCCTCCTGTCCTCCCCACAGTGGACCAGCTCAAAGACATGGCCTGTAAGTGCTGCAGTGCTCCTACACTCCGTGGGCCTCATGCAAGAACATTTTCTTATCCTGCTTACTGTTTTTCTGCGACATTTCAAGTCGGATTCACCAAACACTCTTAGCTGCACAAACTTGCCATATAAGGCTACTTGTTCCATTCCTTGTGTGGGCAAGATTCATTCACAAAAATGTTACCATAGAGTAAGAAGACGACTTTCACCCTGCAGTGCTTTCAAGTCCTGCTGTCACAAATGAGCAGACAAAAAGAAACCAAGTTTGGCAGTGTCAATAGTCGTATTACTGAAAGAATATAATAGTATTAAAATATTAATAGTGTAGCTATCACTGTCGTGTCATCAGAGCAAATTGCTGGCACTTTATGTGTGTTTAGGGACGTTTGGATAAGTGTAGTCTGGGATTTCAGTCGGTCTCTATTTCAGTGTTCCAAATCTTTCACATTAGTATTTTTCCAGATAGGCTAAAATTACTATCATATTATAAATACTTTAGATCCCATACAATGAAAATTACTTTTTCTCTTTGTGTGTTTTGCTCTCATTTCAGTTATATGCTATTTGTTAACCTGTTTATTAATCGTTACGTGTTAACCTCTTTGCAGGTGAGGAGGAAGAGTGTGTGATTGAGGGCTGGAACTGCACCTTCCCTAGCCAGCCTATTGCTGTGCCCCCCAGCAAGAATACACAGGACCTCTGTAAGTGAAAAAAGATAAATGTGTGATATGTTGTTAAGAGATTTCCTGTGACATGATTTATGTAACCTAGCTTTTTCCTAAATTGTAAATAGGACTTAGTCTAACCTGTTAAATGCACTGCCAACATCACCACTGCAGACCCTGAATGTCTCTCTGTATGTAACGTGTATGTTTTCTCTGCAGGCATCCTGCTCTCTGGCTTCTTCTCCTTCTATGCTAAGTTTGACTTTGCCAGTAGTGTCATATCTGTCAGGGAGGGGCGTGCACTCCCAATCACTGATTTCCTCAGCCAGAATAAAGAGGAGGAGGCCATGGAAGAGGAACAGCCCACCAAGACCCATCACCACGGTCCCAAACTGGGCCCCCTAAATCTCCTAGACCCCTTTGAGCTCTCCCACAACGTAGCTGGAAACTTGAATGAGCGCTCTCAGCGCAGCTTCCAGAGGGAGTGCCAGGAGGCTGACAAGTACTGCCGCAGCCTGCAGTACCAGCGCAAATCCACTAAAGGGAAGTCATGGGGACTGGTGCGCTTATTAACCCCCCATGGGGAGGTCCCACATACCAAAACAGAGGAGCTGACCATCAGCATCCCCTTCAAATCAGCGTCACTCCCTGAAGTGCTGCGCAATCAGCTGCACATGGCGGGAGATGGTTTCCGGCTGCTGTGGTTTCAGAAGGTTTGCTCTGCTGTGGAGGGAGTCTTCCAAAGTGTTCTCAGGTGTCACCTTGCTCCCTCTACAGGTGCTGTCTTTGGCAAGAATTCAGCTGCAGATGCTGCTACGGAAATGGAAACTCCCTCAGCTTCCCTCAACACATCAACAAATGACAGCTGTGACAGTGTTGAATCCCAAAACGAAGCCAGCCCTCTGAGTACAGCCGTGGTCAGTGGCAAGAGGCCGCTATCTTCTGGCAGCGATGCTTCTGTGTCGCCTCAAGGCAAAAAGCCAAGACTGGCAAAAAGGGGCAAGCCTGAATTCCCTCACTGGATCTATGTGCAAAACCACATAGTGTGGGCTGGTAGGAGGAAAGTGAGAAGGGAGCTGATCAAAGACACAGATTTGAGGCCGGAGGGCAGCTGTAAGGAGCTGGAGTCCCAGGTCACTGCCCACATCATTGAAAAAGAGCCAAAGCTCAAGGAGTCCCTGGAGTTCAAGGTTCAGCCACAGATGGTGGGTGGGACAGAAAGCACAAGGGCAGTGCTCAGGTTGGAGCCAACCAGTGACAAGACAGGAGTTTTTCATGACTTCTTTCATTTCCTGGAAGCCTTCTTACCTAAGATGGTAGAGACATTGCTAGGGAAAGAAGTGGGTAGTGCTTAAAATGGGGTCGACGTCTCCATTAAATCTAAGAATTTTGTGTTTTCTTTGTTTTGAATCAAAGTTGCCATTACTGCTACTTGTATTAACCTTTGAGAGTGGGAAAGAGCATTGTTGTGGCTTTATATTGACCAGGCATCAATTATTATATTTATAAAAAAGGGCTTTGTCTGTACGTCAAGTTTGTAATGTTTTCATGTATTCTGTATATTTGTAGTTATGAGTTTGTTTCAGAATAAGATTTCCTGATGAAGCCTACTTTTATGTTTGACACATGGCTTGGTATTAGTACATTTCTGTTTAAAGTAATGCTCTAAAATGATGAAGCTTTAATGGGGAACTTCAGCGGCGGACATTTGGTGTACACTGCATCTGATGCTGTCTTCAAATGAATTTTTAAAAAAAAAAAGCATTTGTAAAACAATGCCTCATTCTATACATATTAGTCAGGAACATATGTACATTTATTTTGCCTTCATGTATCATCTTTAAACTTTTTCGCAAAGAGTCAGTATTTGTTGTTTAACAGTTGCAGGAACGGCGTCGGTGCTTTGGTTTAACATGTCGTGGGCTGCCGGTAAGGGGTTGTTGACTGGAGCTTTTATCCAGTCAGGTTTTGCTCATACAACTGAAACAGATGAGAATAATTACTCAAGCAGGCAGACTGCTTTATTATAGCAGGACAGGCAGGAGCTGAGGGATGCACAGAGCTCCCGTGTGCTGATTAACATCATTCATCTCACTTTTAAAGGGGAAATACAGATGGCCAGCTGGTTGGATGGGACGTGGAGGGTGGACATGGCTGTGATGATGAATAAGTTCAAGACGGCTTACTTCATGTTAATCTGATGCTGGTTTGCATTACCGATGGGCTGTTTGTTGTGGTCATGAAATTAAAGATAAAATGATGTGGTATATGACCCAAGGACTCAATACATTTGTGGTCCAGCAGCAATCTCATTGTATTCTTTGGTAGTAATCAAAAAATAGAAAAAAACTTGTAACTGTTCCAAGTTTATTGCCAAATCAAATGAGCAACAGTGTTTAACATCAATAAAAAGGTATATTTTGGGCCAAAATATGACTTGGTTAATTATTGTTTGACTATCACCAGAAAGGCAAATATTGCATTATGACGCCACTTGAACATGATCAAAACATTGACTTTTAGCCATTTGTGTTCATTGCTAATTAGCAAATGTTAGCATGCTAACATGCCAAACTAAGATGGTGAACATGATAAGCCATATACCTACTAAACATCAGCTTGTTAGCATTGTCACTGTGAGCATGTTAGCATTTAGCTCAAAGCTAAGTGTAGCTTCACAGAGCTACTAGCATGGCTTTTTTTTTTTTTTTTTTGAGGTTTTGATGGCATATCACTTGAACATCACCATTTACTTTCACTGACACTCCGGGCTACTCCAATATCACCATCCCTTGTTTTTTCAAAGGTGCTCCTGATACATGGCCTCTCACACACACCTCTAAGCCAGAGAATCAAAGTGACTGATATCAAAACTCGGGAGGTGTTTGCTATTGGCCTAAAACAAGGAAAAAAACTATTACTACTTATTCTGATCATTTTCCTCAAGTTCAACATCATCAAGAAAAGCAATCTATTGTAAAATCTTTGTAAAGGTGGACAGCAACATTTATGTGCTCCTGGAAAACAATGAGAAATGCTGCCATCAGGTATTGATGACTACCCAGTTACATGTAGCTCATGTGCGTTTATTACTAAAAGAACTGAGTCTGGTTGGAATTTGTATGTTCGCTGCATCTGTCGGATCGTGGAGCCTATTCTTAATTCAGGGTTCCCCGGAAGTGAGTGGAGAGAAGAAGGAAAAAAAGCCAATTTCATGTTTTGTGTGATTGGTGTCCATTGGCAAGAGATCCTGAATCAACCCCCCTGAGATCTGAAAGCTCCACAGCTTGCGGGTAGTATCAGCAGTTTACAGCTTCTGTCCAGTCCGCTGTGACGCATGGATGCATTGAGTCACATCTAGTATGACATCATCTTGTTTTGTAGTTGTGCTGCTGTAAGTTTACGGCATGTCTAGTCATCAACCCGTCTGCATAATCTGATGTCTAGATTATGGAGGGCAAGTGAGTAAGACATTGACTTCATCTTGCCATTGCAGATTTTGATACATAAGTCTACACACTGACTTCCCACATTTGTAGTGACTATGAGAGCATGCTCTGAATTAAATCACCGACCTTTCCCGAGCCCTCTAACACCTGTCTTGGCCATCCATCAGAGTTACCTGAGGCTGCCATTGCCAGCTCGCTCATAAACACATCAGTCGGGGGATATTACTGTAATTGGTCAGCTCTGCTTTCCAGAGAAGACAAATGATGTTGATGACAAGTGATGCTGCTGTTGGCGGAGTAGCTTCGGCCCTCTGGGGGAAAGAGAATCCCATGAGGCATCGCTGTTTTGGAAAGCAAATGAGAAGCCCTGACTTGTGCACCCATTGTTTAGGACTGACATGACTCTGAAATGCTGTTACGCAGAAGCTGGTTTTGTGTGTGTGTGTGTGTGTGTGTGTATGTGTTTATGCCCCCCCCCCAAAAAGGCTTTAATATGTTATTGTTTGCTCACTAGTCATCTGTGCTTCTGACTGATACTCAGTGGCCCCTTTTAGAGCCATTTGTATGGTCATGAATTATCGGACTGGGTCAAGCCCCCATTTTGTCTCCTGAGCTGTGCAAACAGACTGAAAAGCACTCTGTTCATATTAGTGGCTCCCTTCACTCTGGAGATAAGGCTAAATAAAAACGCATAATCATTTCCCCCTTTCTGTCTGTGTGCGATGGCAGGAAGGAGTCAGACATTCTCCTGGGAGATTGCTCTTACACCAGAATGGACTTTTGTACGCGCATGTGTGTAATCTTCCTTTTGTATTTGGACAAGGCAGCATGTATCATGCAAATGGAAATGGTGGTGGGTTTTTTTATCTGTAAGTGAAGACAGGTTCAGGAGAAAAGCTTTTAGGGCTCCATTTGAGGCATACTGGTAGAGATGCCTACAGTAAGTTGATTTCCAACATCATGATTCATTCAAGTTATCATTCTAAAAAAATATGTCTTAACAAATTCGCAGACATCATTCGCACCAGAGTCAGTAGGAAAAGTTGGCAAAACTGAACAAGATGAGAGAAAAAGTTTTGAAAATCAGTTGCCTCCTACTGGTCCTATTATCTTGGCCTTGATGGCAACTCAAACACTTCTCCTGTCTGCAGGAGCCCAAACTGCTCTTCAGGAGTGCAATAGATGGGGTTTATTGGACTGTGAAAACTTTAACTGTCTGCCCTTTTCCTTATCTGGGGGTTGTTACTTTCTCAGTGTTTACCTACAAACACTGGAGCGAGCTAATGAGTTTTTCTTGGGCATACTGTTGTTTCTTGCCATTGACTTTTATGGCCCGTAGAGTGAATGCAGAGTGGTTGATTACTGGAGTAGAATTAAGTAAATGTTCAGGATAGCCACTGTCAGTTGAAATGGGTGATTACAACTGAGAGGACACATATCGGTTCTCTTGAATGGGAGATGATTTATTCATGATTTAATCACTTTTAGCTAGTCACCCTTTTTTTCAACTCATCAGATTGTTAAAAGCTATGATTTTCCCATTTAGGTTCCGTTTGGCTATTTTGCATCAATTCGAATGTCATTGGGTGTAAAAACTGCATCACACTAATTATTCCCTCAATATCAGTTTGAATTATGGTACAATAATTGCTCAGAAATGGTCAGTGCAATCAATGTTTAATACCACAATCCACTTACATCCTTTATGGCGCGGTCATATAGCATACACTTTAACTGCTTGTTTATTGTCAACAGCAGCAGCAGCAGCTCTACAGACGCTGTCAGTGGGAATTTATACCCAAATCAAGTTGTGTTTTTGACAAGGGCTTAGGGACAGACAAAGGAAAAAACATAGTTTTTTATAACTCTATAAACGGCACATGAGAGGAGTTGTCATGGCTTCTCCAGGGAGCTCAGTAGGACAACGTGTAGTGTGCCGTTATGTTATATGGCACCGTGACAGTTTCTCTGATTTATCCATCATCTAATACATGGCTGATGGCTAATATTATACAGCGGGGCTGTAAAAAAATGGCGTGAAAGCTTCCTTTTTGCTGCATATTACACTCCAGCTGAATGAATGAATGAACACGGTGTCATGGATAATAGTAACGTAAACATACATATGAATTTTCTTGAGACAGTACATGACAAATGCAAGTAAAATAATCCCACCAAGAAAGGAAAAAAGGTTGAAAGAAACATGCTCTTAGTATGTTTTGCAAACAATATTTTGTGTTTTTGCTATTGTTACATATGATCACTTTAAAGGAAAAGTTCACCATTTTGGGAAATACGCTTATTCGCTTTATGGCGGAGAGTTATAGGAGAAGATTGATACCATTCTTATGCCTGTCCGTTAAATATAAAGCTACGGCCAGCTACTGGTTAGCATTTAAGGGTGCTGGTAGATGGATTTTGTCACCATTGGACAGAGCCAGGCTAGCTCTTCCCCCTGTCTCCAGTATTTTTGCTAAGCTATGCTAACCGGCTGCCGGCTGTAGCCTTATGTTTAATGGACAGAAATGAGAGTGATATCAATCTTCTCATCTATCTCTCCTATAAAGTGAAAATGTGAAGCAACATCTAGACCACACAATATCAAAGCTCAGACAAACGGGTATTAATGGCTGACCCCCTCTGCTTTGGATACACTTGGCCTGTAAATGATGAATAAATTAACCCAGAATTTTACAAAACAATTAAACATGGAAAAGTGCAAAGAAAATAAAACATTTATTTCACTTTCACATCTGGCATAAAATCAGCTGCACATCTCTATCCTGTGTGCAAACATAAGGGGAGGTGCAGATACCCCTCAACATGTGCACACACACACACACACACACACACACACACACACACACATACACACACACTGAAAAGAGATCACTGCACCTGCACTGTTGGATAAGGGACGACTTTAGGCGTCATGAATTGAAACAGCAGACCGTGAAGATCCAAGATAAACAGGAGCCACTGCAGCGGCCATAAATGTGACCGATTACATTAGACTGAGTCACAGCACTTGAGACCTGAAAGGTATTTGTGTACACAACGTCTTGGTGTGAGTGTGTGCCGGCATCATCGGCCCACACCCACCTTCAACATAATCCAGCAACACCTCAATGAATCAAGTGAAAATGTGTGTGAAAAACAACAGCATTATTGATCTGTGGACGCTGTTGCCTATGACCTCTACCTCCAGACCGTATTAATGGCTACATCGCCATCTGAATATTGCAGGAGTGATAAGCGCATAGAAGGCCAAAGGTGAAGGGGCTAGTGGTTAGACAAGTTAGGCTACATCATTCCTGGATAAGACACATTTCATATTAATGAATTAACATTAATGAATTTACATTTGTCCAGTGCTTCGCAAAGTCAGTGACAATATTTTGTCTTCATTCTTTTAAGAAAAAGTTGCGCAAAGACGCATTTCCCATCCCACATCCTCTGTATCTACCTAGAGATTAATGTGTTTGTTCATTAACTACCCGTGCACAGAATAGATTGGAGTCTCTGTGCACTGCGAGAAATTCACCCAGATTAATAAAAAACAACAAATTATATTTTTCATTCACTGTCACGTTCTATATAGCACTGCACAAGTAGAGCTGCAACGATTTATCGGTTAGTCAGTCAAAAGAAAATGAATTGCCAACTATTTTGCTAAGTGATTACTCGTTTCCGTCGTTCCTCAAGAAAAATGTCAAACATTTGCTGGTTCCAGCTTCTTAAATGTGAGGATTTGCTGCTTTTCTTTGTCATTTATGACAGTAAATGAAGAGTCTTTGGGTTTTGGACTGTTGGCTGGACAAAAGAAGCAATTTGAAGATGTCACTTTAGGCTCTGGAAAATTGTGATGAGCATTTTTCACAATTTTTCAACATTTTGTATACTAAACGATTAATTGATTAAAAGCAAAAATAATGGGCAGATTTATCGATAATGAAAATAATCGTTAGTTGGAGCCCTAATTTAAAGCACTTGGCATTTTACATTTTAGTAAAATTGAAGAACAAATCTCCCTAACAGCATTTCTTACTTAAACTATGTCATCAACCTTAACTCAATTTTGCGAAATAGAGCTGTACATTACAGCATATTATTGTATGTTTAAAATATCTTCTTGAAAGTAAGACATTTTTTACAAAAATCACAAAGAAATTCCTACTACCCCTATTGAGGGTATGTGCAAAGGTGAGTAAAACTAAAAACAGACAGTGTTCCATGTTTAAATATTCTTGACAAAATGTGTAAATCATGAGAAAATGTCTGGCAGTAGAATAAGCGACTGAGACTACAGCTTTAGACTGTCATATCTGATATGAGTCTATGTTGCAGGTTAGTCATCCCATCTCTCTCTGATTGTTGCTGAAGTGCTGTACAGGCCATTATTTCAAGTGTGGGGGCCATAGGTATTATTCTCTGACTGTTGTTATGTTGTGGTTTCTTAACTGAGTTTCTGAGGGGTGGTCTCTTCTGTAAGCCCATTGAGAGAAAGGACTTCAGTGTAGGTGAGTGCAGGTTTGTGTCTCTTCTTTTGAAAATACTGTGTGCTTTCCACAATGTTTTGAGATCAGCTGCACATCACTCTCACCCACTAGTTCCTTTTAGCATCCAAAAAAGTTTCTGCTGCTGCTCTTCACAGGATTGTTACATCACATACTGTATCACATACAAGGGCCAGGCATAAAATGAATGAGCCAGTAAATGCTTACTGGGCTGAAGCTAACGCTGACTTTAACCTATGTTGTAAGCCATGATCTGAATTCATAAAAGATAGCGGGGGACTATTTTATGGTCTCTTGGAGCTGTTCGTGGTGCTGAACGAGCAGCAAAGAAAGTCCAGCGGGTTTTCGTTTGTCTATATGTTTTATAATCATGCATGAGTGATGTGCTGCCAATACCAGCCTTTATAATTTGGTGAAATTGATAACTCGTTGAATTTTAAGTTTCAAAGCAACATAATTTACCACAGCAAAACCAAGTTTGATGTTGGAAAAACGGAGTGAAAGGCTAGCCGATATGCATCAAAATACATTTCAGAACTCAGCTGAAAGTCAAAAATTCAAACCAAACTTGTTTGAATATTTTGCAGATAAACTCACCCCCTACACACTGCTGCTGAAGCGAGGGGTGTGGTTAACTTAGCCAGTGCGCGTCAGGTATCCATCCCACACTATATAACCGTGTGATCCGAGAGGCTAGCACCAAGACAGGCGCACCACCGGGGTGACTACATCAGGAGACAACTGTCAAAAAGTGAGTAACTTACTTTTACTTTTTTGTTGACTTTACATCTTAACCGCATCCTAGAAAGATTTTTGCGTGTAACTTATGATAACATTCATGTAAATTAATGTGTTTCATATAATATTGGGAGCACTTTAAAGGAATTGTGTGCGTTAAGCACCTTAAACATTACAAAAACAATATTTTGGCATCAACAAAAGTTTTTCGAGAGGCTACCATGTTGTTTCTCCTTCTCCTCAGATGGCCAACATGCTGAGATCGTGGATGATGCTTGCGGCGCTCGTCGCCTGCCTGCTGGTGTGTTTGAGCAGCTTCGCGGACGCCTACCCTCCCCAACCGGAGAGCCCGGGGAGCAACGCCTCACCGGAGGACTGGGCCAAATACCAAGCAGCTGTCAGGCATTATGTCAACCTCATCACCAGACAGAGGTGAGTCAGGTTTATCAAACTAAATTTAAATGTGGCATTTTTTAAACATCTCCTTGTCCTTGAATAGTTTTTTCCCCCCAACCAAACAATGCAGGGATTTCTCCTGATTTAGAAACCAACAGAGATTCCTAGAGTGCACATCCATCAGAGTTGATTTAACACTGTTAATAAAGTTTAGAACAGCAACAGGGCCATATCAGGTTTGTGAGTGTAATTAACTATTCATGTATCACCTTGAAAAACTGAAAAAGAAGGACTAATAAATGCTGAAAATCTTGCAGTGATTTGGTATCTTTTCATCCTCTGGTTGGGTCAGACAGGTAGTCCACCTCCCTTGGTGCAAGGGATTAAGGCTTTCCCTCAAGGACAAATTTGCAAGGATAGAGACATGGGGGATTGAGCCCTCGTGTTGTTACATGACTTCACTCATATAGGGCCTGTTTTCCACCCTAAATCAAGATTTTTCAGATTCTGGTCAAGAGTTCAGCCCCCAGGACTCTTGGGTCATCATGGTTAAGGTACAATGCATTGCTGTGCTTGTTATGAGAAATAATGAGGATCATGACAGAATATTTAACACTTAAATGGGACTCAGTTTTACAGTACATTTTTGATCAGATAACTAGTAACTGTTATCAAATACACTATCCCTGCTGTGTGACACATGTCTGAATAAAAGCATGAATAATAACATGAAATTAATTCTGTTGTTCCAGTTGAGAAATGAGAGAAAATAGCAGGTTTACAGTTTTCCTGTGATGGAAGCTGAGTATAGTCTCATCATTGACTCTCCTGGTCTGTAATTAAAGAGGCTGGATCTGTCATTGCACTCAAGGGACCCACAGTGTAGCCCCTCATATCTCAAGCAAAGGCAGCTCTACTCTTCAGTGGCCAGGTATTGATCTTAGTAAAGAGGCTTCAAAAGACAAAGTCGGGGGAGCTTGTTGTGTTTGCCTTGCCAGACCCCGGGCTGCGAACTTGAAAATTCTCCTTTTCTCTCAGATAATTGCTCGACTGATCTGTGATTGGACTGAAGAGACCAAACAGAGAAGCAGTATTGATAAAAACTCAACAGGTTGTATGCAGCTAACTTGCCTTGTTCACAGCTTGATAATTCTTTGAAAGAAATATGTCCCATAGTTGAAATTCATAGCAAGGCTGATGGCGTCTCACCACCCAGTGACTGCTGGTGCAAAGCAGAGAAGGGTTTCATGTTGAACGAGAATCTAATATTTGGCTGCAGGCGTTACATGCTGCTGTTTGATTTTCTCCAGGTATGGGAAGAGATCGACCCCCGAGCAGGCGGTGGCGTGGTTGCTGTTTGGGGCTGATTCAAGCCAAGACACTGAACCACGGTGAGATGGAAGATGAGAATACAAGTCTGGTTTAATCACTTTGGGCTTTTGAAGGCTGATTACTGATACCAGTGATTTTATACTGAAGTTGACAATTGACAGGGGAAGAGGAGGGGTGTGATCGGCCACACTCCCCACTATGATTTTAAATATGAGAGGTAAATGGCTTGCTATTACAAATAAAGGAACAACATGCAGTTCAAAGAGAATTAAACAATGTTTCATCTTCCAGTTTGTGATGCCTGCAGTTCTTTAGAGTGTAAAAAGCATTTTTGGTAAATGCATCTTCCTTATAAGTGAGTCTGTGCCTCTGGCTGCCCCCTCTATTTAAACTATTTATATATAGCCCTGCCAATATTTATCCAATATATTGTCGTTTTATTGCTGTAAGCCTTACTGCAGAAGGATTACATTGCTGTTTGTTGCTGTTCTTGAGCTCATCATTAATGCCATTTTACTCTCCAAGTGAGTATTGATTAACTTTTTATCTCACTATGGATACATACAGTTTATTGGTCACGTCATTGTCATAATGTCACAATCGTATGGTCCGATAGTTGATCTGGTATCCACCACATATTAGGATGTGGTAAATTTAAATTAATTAAACTGCTTTTTTCTCTTTTCTTACAGCTCGGACTATATCGATCAGTGGTAAATGAGCCCAATGTTAACCCCCACCCCCCATCCTTTGATTCACCAACAATCAAAAAACACTGAGATTCTCAAGAGACAACCTGCACTGGACTTAGTGAAGCTTCATATTTAATTATTTAATGTGCATGCAAATATCTCTCTTTTCCTCTCTCTCTCTGATTGTCTTCCTCTCAGTATATCTGTTTTTTCTTTGGCCAAGACTGTAAATAATTTGTATCAAAATCATACACTTTACAATGAAGAACTGAATGGAATAAAAGTATTAAATAGACACACACATGCTTTGGTATTCATTTATTTTTTAATAAAGCCAACTGTACCTGCTCTTGTTGCCACTAGATGTCACTATAGCACTAGGAAACGTAGCATATGCATTTACCAGTTAGTCTTGGTCTTGCTGCTGCTCTTGTGTGGGTTCATATCGACGGCAGCGGACACGCTTTAACTTCACACCAGGGTACATCACCAAAACCAGCATTTGTCATCACAAAACCTTCCCGGACATCTTTTGGGAAACAGGATCAGCGCTGACAGAGCAGCCAACTGGCTTTTAATCAATGGAGGTATTTGTAAGAGCGCGCGAGCCGTTTTAGGTAAGGTCTCGTTAAAGATAGCCGTTTGTGTGGGCTGCCGTTGGCTTCGGTGTTGTGAAAGTGACTGCATAGATTAAACAAGACCTGCCGTGCCTGAACAACTGCGAATACACCGGTGGAGATATATCTCAAACCTCTTCCTGCATCTCAGACCGAAGAGGCGTCCGGATAAAGGTGACAAGGGCAGGTGAGCGCTTAAACCTTTAGCTGTTTTCACCGAGGAAACGTGGTGTTTTTGTTGGTGGATGGCATTAATGCCGTTTTCAGAGATGTAGTCCACCTTCGCCACTCGCCAGGTGGATATTGGTACACGCAGTCAGATATTATTTCATGTCCCCGGCGAAAGTAAGTCGTATTACCCTTATAAATGACGTTAAAACCCACTTAATGTCTAGCATCGTGTAGCATTTTCTTTCTCTGACAAAGAGAAAACGCACATTCACCACGAGAAGGCTACACGGGCTCGTGCGCGGTATATTTGCCTCACTCAGTAGCCACATGCAATTTTTTTATTAGGCTAGCTGACCTCAGGCTATTTGCACCTGTACAACGGCCACAGGTAAAAACAACTAGCCTACCATTGACAGCCTAACTCAGAAATAATGTATACTTCATCTGAAATTCATTCAGAGAACAACGTTGGTAACGACTGGATGGACGTCATGCACCTGTTCATTGCCATTGCGCATGCTCACACATTCAGGGATGTGCACAGATGTTTGAGCGCGCGTGGACCAATAGAAGGGCAGGTGCTCATGTGTTTCTGGCATGTGGGGTAGATAAGCATTAATAAGAGAGAGAGATCTACCCGATTCCTTCAGAACTGAAAAATGTAGTGTTTATTTGTGTGGACCACTATATGCAACTAATGAATGTACTAAGTTTTGGCCAGAGAGCGAGATTCAGTTTAACAATTAATCAATTAAATAATCCGAAATAATCCGGCTATATAAAACATTAAGATTTATGATTTTTACAACATTTGCGCAAAACTGACTTTTGAAGAATCCTTTTTATTTATATGTTTTTTTTTAACACACATGCCACCCTCCATTCCATATATTAGAACACTATATAGCAGCAGAATGTGGCAATCCGCTTCCCTCCCATTTCTTTAATTTTCTCCTTAGTTTTATGTCCGGTTGCATATACAATATAGGAATTACATTTTACAAGAAGATAAGAACACCCCCCAAAAAAAAAAACAATTTCCACACTGAAAGCTACAGAAGCAAAAATGAGAATCAAATATACCTCAAACAAATGAATGAATAATAAAGGCCTACCTTTCATCCCTTGCAAGGTATACAGTTACATTTATATTCAAGCATGACCCAGTTCTTCATTCAGCAGAAGATTCATCACTGTATCTTAAATAATGGTTTTAATGGTTTCCATATTTCTTCACAAACACTCAGTTTGCCTCTAAAAGCATGTTATTTTTCCAGTTCCATACATTGTGCCATATTTCTTACCTAGTTCAGCTGGTGCTGATCAATTTTGTTCAAATGTCTATGATCTTGTCTTTTCTGTCTTATGCTTTACTGTCATGTTGTGAGTGCATTTTATTACTGCAGAATAAGTATTCATGTGACATCTGCCAGCAACAAAGAAGTTATTGTATTGTCAGTGGTAATAGAGATATACTGTCAATTTGTGACCGCTCAGGTAGCAGATAACTACAGCGCAATGCTGTGCTGTTTGTTGTTCTGAAGCATTGTGGAAGGGAAGTCTTTTGACATCAAAACTCTTATGATAAGCATTTAGTACAATTTCCTAAAACCTCTTTAGTTTAAAGTCACTTATAACAAAATGAAAGTCCCACTGCTGCATTTTCATATCAAACCACAGTCAGATAGGTCTCATTTCAAAGAGCTTTTGACAGGGATTAAAGAAACTTCAGCCTTCTTATCAGTTTCTGTTTTGCAAGTGGGAGGTTTACCATAAATTTCCCTGCTTTTCACAGCTTTGGGGATTGGCTACAAGATCAGCTGGTCTGGTTCTACCTCAACAGAAACATCATCTATGCACTTCTTTAACGATTTAAGAACTCTGCTTAAAGTGGGACTCTTTAAACTTTGAAAATGTGTCCTTCACTCTAAATTCTTTCAGGAAGATTTGAATACATTTTGTATGGGACATTAAATTGGATCAAGTCAGAGGAAAAATCCTTTAACATTGGTCACACATAAAAAAAAGTGAGCTATCCCTGCGTGACCCCTGATCCTCACCCAGATCTTGTTATATTGAAGAAGACAGAGGGCATTCTGATTATTTGACGTCACATACCGAATACTCTTAATAAGGACACCTTCAAAGGTGCCTGACCATGACACTGTGCAGTTTTGCTGAGTGATTAATTACTGCATCAAACAGGAATTCTAATCAACTGTAGCTGGCAGAGAGAAAAGCTTTAGAAGTAGGAGCCATCCACACTCGATTCCACAGGGAGATTAATCTGCAGCAGTTCACATAGACTCAGCATTTTTTCCTCAACTTTATGGTATCATTCATAAAAATGATCTGCTCATCCACTCTCACACCTGCCACCTCATTCCCTTCGGCACAGATCTCCATATATATAGGCTGTGGCATTAAAGAGCTGACTGCATCCTCCCATTTATATCATTGTGGTTATATACATGGATTTTTTATGGGAAAATATGATATTTTTAGCCATGCTAGTAGTGTGGCGGATGGCAAAGTCAATTCACCACTATTGGATATGTCTTGACAACTATTCAATCAGTCAATCAAACTTTATTTATATAGTGCGTTTTGTGCAAAATTGCATTACAAGGTGTTTAACAATACAATGACAATACAACAATACTGTGAAAATAAATGGTAATATAGGAAATAAGTGACATGGTAGAACAGAAAGACCAGTGTAGCATAGTAGAATAGGGTAGATTAAAATCAAATGGATTAAGAGAATGCTGAGCTATAAAGGCATGGTTTAAGATTTATTTTAAAGGTGTTTACAGATTGTAAACATTATTTACAATTGGATGGATTGTAAAATTTTGTACATACATTCATGTTCCCCAGAGGATGAAGTCTCCTGACTTTGGTGATCCTCTGACTTCTCATCTAGTGCCACCAGCTGGTCAAATATTTCACTTATTCAGTGAAATTTCTTAATATCTACTAGATGGATTAGCACAAAATGCCCCTTAAGCCCCTCAGAAGTCACAGCAGAGGGGCCCAGATTGGCAAGATTTTTCAAAAAATATTCAAATTTGGTGAATGGATTTGTGCAAGCACTCACAGGGAGCGGACTGGATTATAACTGTCATAGTTCAGGAAATTAACCTATTGGCCTAGTCATCAGTCAGACCTGCACACATTCACAGCACATCAATATAATGTTGATACACAGTATAATGTAATGTCCTACTTCATGTGTGCCAGGCTACCTTGGGTATTGTGCTGTAAAGGAGGCTGTGGGACAGTTGCCAATTTGTGCTGATTTGAATTCCAACATGCCTGGTTATGCATTCAGGCACCATGTAATTGGATGTAAACACTCAGATATCTGATCTCATACAGGCTACAATATAATCTGATGTATTTCAGATTTATTTATTTTTAATCTGGGGTGGGGCAACATAAATTGCGGGGTGCCAGTGGGCCTATTTCACTCATTCAATTACAGTGCTTGTTGTAACAACTGTTTAAGTCACCGTGCGTAAAAAGCCAACTTGACTGTGTGTAAAAGAGCTTACCGGTCACTAGAGTGGGAGTGCATGCTTCACACAGCTTTCTCTATGTCTTCCGCACTTCAGCAAGCACTGAACTTTAATTTACCGGTGATGTTAACGTGTGTTTTGATATTTAACAGTGTGCTCTTTGGAACAGCTGTCTGGAGGAAACGTCTTCAGCACGCCTGGCCACGCAACTTGCCGTCATGATATTACTTTGATTATGACAGACAGTCAGACATCTGTTCTCATACACATCAGGCTACAACATCGTCTGATCTAATTCATGTTTATTTTTAGGCTCTTTGTTGTAGTTCAGGGTGGTGTGACAATATTGTGGTGGTCAAGCCCCTCAGCAGCCACAGAGCCTGGAGCCTGTTCACAGTTTGCAAATTCGGTGGCTGTTAAACCGTTTATGTAGCAGCTATTTATTCAGAATTAGAGAGTGACTGTATTTTTACCTCTTTGTTATGTTTGCCATAAATGTTTGTTAGTTTTGAGATCTTGGGGGGAGAAAAGGGTAAATAAGGCTGTAGAGGGGCTTGTTTTTTTATAAAATGAAATTTAAGGCTAATCCCCCCTCCCCACCCCAATAATTTTTGTACTGTCCCTTAATAGATGCCAATAAATACATGGGCTTTTTTGCTCTGTAAAATTATCTTCGAGTCTCAAGAGAGATTTGAGTTGACACATTGAAACAGTGACATTCATTTAGCTTATTCCATCATGGCTGCTTCCTCCGAAAAGCGGGGATTTTAATGAAATCCCGGCAGGGTGGTGATTGTAAACGCTCCCCCTGGGTGGCACTTTGCCTGAGTCCTTTTGCCTCTCAGTGTTATGTACATGACATTTAATTCTAATTACACTAATTACAATCTGTATCAGCGGAGGGAAAAGGAAGACCCACAGCAGTAAGCTGATCAGGTTTTATTAGATGTCTGGCACCAAGTGATATCCATTGATGGTGGTAACCATCATGCTGTTTTTAAAAAAGAGAATAGGTTGTTCTTCAGTAATGTAGAGTATGGAAAATATTCATACATCGCAAAATACTAATACACAGGAGATACTGATCTCTGTGATTTCTTGCTGTTTGAGGATCTCTGAGTAGCTCATGTAGCTGAGTTGGCTAATGAGTCCCAAATCTGTTAGCTGATGGTTAATCATTTACGATTTTTCAAGGCAACTTTAAGCTCAATCTGTGCCCAGGAAAAATACATGCACAAGTGTTCTTTTCCATGCTGTTTTCCTGCTGCCAAGTAGTAGCACATTGTGTGTATTAATATGCATGCGGGGAGTATAACACACCTTAATTTTTTAAATCATTCGACCATGCAGCACAGGGCTCTAAACTACACTTGAATTCATCCTCTCCTTCAAAAGACCTCCGCACTTTATTTTGATTAGTACTGGCATCTGTGGGCGTTGATATGAGCCCCAGAAGGCAAGATTGATTGAACTGCTTTAATATTGTCTGTTGAGAAAGAGTTTAGTCTAGAATTTAGTTTAACAACATAACAGAAGCATAAACATACTGGTGCTTTCTTCAAGATACTTGAGGGCAGATAGTCAAAAGAAGCTCTTATGGTAGTTTTCATGAAGCCTTTTGAGTGACGTTCCCCAATATTTTTGTATGGATAGTATAAACTCTGACACTATATCTTTACAGTGAGTTTATTTCAATGCTTTTAGCAGCAAAACATAAAATGTAATCGCCTCCATTGTATTGAGGTGGCAGCAAAGGTTTCAGAGGCTGATTATTTCTAAATCTCGGCACATAAAACCCCCAACTATCTGTGTGATTACATACCACTAGGCATAAGTGAGGAAATATGTTCTTTTGTGGTTTGGGTGTTCTGACCCGTTAAGTTTAAATTCAACCTGGGATTTTACTTTCAAGAGTCCCATTAATTTGCATTGTTTTTTTTAATAAGAAACTAAAATAAGAAGTACAATTTTGATGAAAATTAAGTTTTCTGACCCTTCACTTGGAAAAAAACTGTTCATTTTCTTTTTTCAGTTCTGGTGAAATTGTTGGATTTTTAGAGCTGTAGAAACAGTGTGATCAGGGAAAGTTTATTTACTCAGGTCACCGGAGATAAGTTGAACAGTTCTGAAATCAAAGTAAAAAATGTTTGCTCCATTTCATTGTAAACCTTAACTCTGAAAGTGCTATTCTGGCTGGTGAAACTGATTTCTAGCCTGTTGTGTGAATGCTACACTCTTTGTTTTTCTGACTACAATTCTGATTTCCTCATATCAAACCTGCATGTAGCTCAGACCTTTTACAGTAATAGACCCAATTTTAGCTCCAACTTATTATTATTTTACGCATTTTCCCTTGTTGCCATGGCAAAGCGCAGGGGAAAAGGCGAAGAGCTGCTCATGGTTGTCTTGGATACGACAGTTTTCCCTTGTAAAGTAATGAGAGGAGCTGAACCTGTGGGAGCACAGGGTTATTTTTAGGCCTGACGCCAGCCTGGATGTGTGGATTAAGACTTGTTTGGTCGCTGGTGCATGTGTACATGTGTGTGTGAGCATATTTACAGGTTTTAATGCAGCCTCACTGTGGGAACAGCTCAAGGCGTTTTACATTTGGCATACAAACACCTGGGCTGTCACTTGCATCATTGCTCAAGGTCAAAATGTGCTGGAGGATGCAATTTCAAAAAATTGACATCTTTGGATGTAAGCTTTATTTGCAGCTGTATGTTTTATATGTCTGCAAGTACTACCTTGAACTACCCTGAAGGAAATAGATGCTTCTTCCTTGCTGATACAGAAATATGTGTGACAAAATAACAACACTGCAACAAAATTGTAGTGTTATTATAAAATAATAACACAAAATTGGTTTCATGTGGGGCTGTAGGCTTGCAGACAAAATCCCTCAAGAGCAAAGGAAAAGCTATTTGAAGCAAATAAGTTACAATCCTCAATGAATAGCAAAAGTATATTAGAAAGAGACTGTCAAATCTCATTTTGAAAAAAAAAAAAGGTTTTAAAGCTGGCTGTAACACTTATTCCCTTGAATTTTTGGGATATTTTAAGGCACCAAAGCCTTGACCTTGGCCCTTATTACTTGTTATTTAAGACTTGGGTGATGCAGGAATTTAAACTTAGTCTGTTGTTCCACCAGAAAGGGTTATTTGGTAAGCATCAAACATGTTATATATATAATTATAGGTCTGTCTGCATGACCGAAAACCACACACACCCAGCTGGCCTCTTGTTTCAATAGATTGACAGTGTAGAGATGATAGCAGGTCTGCAAATGTGATGTCGTGGCAGCTGTGCTATTGAGCTGCTCTCTTCCTGCAATTCCTGAAGATGTAGATTTGTGTGAGTGTGTGTTACTGTATGTATGTGCGACTTGACTAATAGAGAGGGAGCAGAGACAGTTTACATACACAATATATTACTGTAGAGACAGACTGACCCACAGCTTGTAGCAAAAAGAAAAAGAAATAGAAGGATCACTCATTTACGCACTGTTCAACTTTGACATTAGTCTTAATGGTATTATAAAGGACACTTTTTATCTTTGATTGTAGGGACTGATTACTGGTAGCTTTTTACTAGTAACTAGACATCCAGGCTTTTCAGCAAGAAAATGCCACCACTGGTGACTGGTATTCCCCATCAGTAATATAAAATAAGAACCAGGGAGACTGGCAGAGTGAGAGAGCAGAGAGCATCCTGCCCACCCCCAAACCCCCTTCCTCCCCCCAGTGTGTCAGCCCAGCTCTAACACGGCCATGCTCTGCTGCAATCGGCTTTGACTTCTTAGCAGCTGTGTGGTCTCTGCATACTTTTAACAAGCTCTGTCATTTCGCAGTGCAAACACGGGATGCCACGGATAAGCCTGGGGGACTGGTATGCGGTATTAAGGACCTGATCCGCATTGATCAGAGTTTCGCAAAAGCGCTTGGTCCTTCAGCATCTAAGAATGTGCTTCAATGTCACACCAGTAGAAGCAATTAGAGCTGTTAATCAAGGAAACATGTTGTCCCCACCAATGACGCAGGAGGCACTCCTTGGCTTGCCTCTGTCCCAAGATACATTTTTAAATATTTTTATGTATAGACCTTCAATACTCACACAATACCCCCCACCCCCCAAAGAAAAGACAAGAAAGATTCCTGTACATATGTACACACACACACACACACACACTCACACACACACACACACACACATACACACACACACACACACACACACACACACACACACACACCAATCAATTTGCCCAGTCCTGACCTCCCTCCAATTAAATAAGGGCAGTCAAAAAAGAGTGAAATGAACAAAATGGAACAATTACTAACATCAAAAACATAATGAAGTCGCCTACACGCAACCAAAATTGATACAGAGGAGAAAGGCACTTGAAAAATGTGACAGCTTTTCTCTCTGAGTCAGTCACACTGAGTTCAGGAGGTGCTATGCCAAATATGATATGACATGTCCGTGGGTTAGGAGAAATAGATTTATAACGTAAGGCAAAGACAGGGAGTTAAATACAGAAGACGAGAAACATATGGGCGAATAACATAATTATATTAGAAGAAAATTTATAGAAGGATACATTTAATCTAACCTGTCATTAGAGTAATGAAGTGTATGAAATATCTTCATGGATCATTCTATCCCATATTCAAATGGAGGTATGAAATGCAATACCACAGGTGTCCCTGATCTCTTCCAGAATTTCAGCCCCAATGCATCCCCAGGCATCCCTCATTTTGGTGGATCAATATTTTTGGATTATAGTTGGAATATGCCCTTCTCCAGTGGGTTTATAAGATGAATCTTTAACTGGTGTCCTGGGATGTGTTGATACAATGCTCAGAAACAAAAACTGCAGACCTGCAAATATCCGAACAAACAGGATCTGTTTGTGCACAGAGAATCAAATTAATAAAATGACATCCCACTGGGATTGAAGACATCTTCATATTTGTGTCCACTGACAACTGAGAGGCTAGAAAAGAAATGAGTGACAAAAGTATATTCCTTAATGAAAAGTGTCACCTGGTAAGCCAGTTATGAAATATTAGCTGCTCAGTAGGAAAAGAGAAATATGATGCCATCTGAAGCAAGAAATATATTTATTCAGTTTCTTAAATAAGTAATGTTGGAAGCCAGACATTTGGAATGTAGCAGTCTTTACACCATTACTGATTGTGCTACCATTTGGCCAGTTAATGTAATTCCTTCCATGCTTTGTGTGAACATTATGTGAAGATACTTCATCACTCCAAATCTGATTAATGATGATGAGGCTGAAATATGATTTTTATGTTGATTCATGCACACATTCACACACAGTGACCCAGTGGTGACATTGCTGGGTTTTTGGCCACCACAGCACTGGTTCCACCATGGATAGTTATTGTCATGGCAACCAGGAATTAGCATCCTTGGATACCACAGGCTCGCCCTCATCAGCTGCGTTCTTTTCTTCCTCACCATTGTTCTTGTTTGATCTCTCTCTCTCTCTCTCTCTCTCTCTCTCTCTCTCTCTCTCTCTCTCTCTCTCTCTCTCTGACCCCCCACCTCATGTTTCCACACAGCAGAGGCTTGCTGCCTGACAGTTCTCTCCCCAACCCTCTTCTATTTTCTTCTGTCTGTTTCTATTTCGCCCTCATGACTATTGATTGCCTATACTGTTTATGTTCCCCACACCCCCTCCTCAAGTCCTAATTGCTATTCACTGTGTGTATTTCACAAATTCACCTGATATGCCAGTTTGGTATCTCAGGACAACAGATACTTAGTCTCCCACTCTTCTGTCTGCGATGCTTGTTGCTTTTTGCTGCCTGATGTTAAATGGATCAATTAGAATCAATAAGAGATCCTCACTAAGCTAATGTTAGCTGGCCTACTCACTCACTCACCCGCTCACTCAATCTTTCCACCTGTTGCTAATAGTATTCCCCTACTGACATGATGGCTAAAACGGTTTGGATGTTACCAGAGCAACCGGCTATTCTATTTATAGGTATTAACAAAGTTAGATACCAGTTGTCTGTGTGGGAGCTTGTTAAGACAAATTAGGTTTGAGCTGTAAATCCATTGACTGTGATTATTACAGAAAAGGATTTGTTTTCTTTGTCAAGGCTGGATTTAGACTTCCACTGATCCCTGTGTGTTGAACTTGAAGGGCCTCAACCTAACACAGTTTATAGAAAAAGGGTTTAAAAAAGCTAATAAAAACCAGCCATAAAATATGCAAAACTCTGACATTGCAACTGAACTTCTATAGATATCCTTTCCTTGTTTCCACCTTAATTCTGCCTCAGTGGTCTGACAACCAAGTGATTTTGCTTTCATATTCATAATCAGTACTTCATTAGTGTTTTCAATGCATCTCCCTTCTCTCTCTTTGCGCTCTCTTTCATTGCAGTTGACCTAACAAGTTTTCTGGAGGATACTGGGAGGAACCAATTTTTAAAATGCCTGTGGCAACATCCAGCTCTGACTCCGGTAAGTGGCTTGGTCTTGCTATGACGAGGGCATCTCTGTGTGAGTGTGTGTGTGTGTGTGTGTGTGTCAGTGAGAGAGAGAGAAGAGGGAGGAGATACTGAATGGTTTGTGGTTATTCCAGCACTTAGGACATGTATCTCATCTCCCAAGTTCTAATGTGACTTAATGAGCTGGCTAATGGAGCGCTAAAACTCCAGCCTTAGATCAGTCATGCCTCGAAGGATTGGCTGTTGTACCCTTTGCAGCCCTCCACTCATGCACACATGCAAATCTGTACTAGTGGCCATTAGTACAAATGCACACAAGTGCATGCATGAACATGCACACAAATATACATTCAAATATTTCTTAGGAGACATTAAACAAGTATTTTATTATGGATTGATGACTGATCAATGTTGACTGAAATAGTATGGTGTGAAACTCGGGGTTATGTGATTTGCAATCACCTGTTGAGTGTCTTGCATGGATCATAGTTACTTTGGCAATTAAGAGTTTAACTTGTTTTGAAATATATAGATGTTTATTTGAAGAAGGCTGTTTGTTTTCTATGAAAAGGATGAAAACTTGATAGTGTTTTTTATGTTAACAGTTTGGTACTACTTCAAGGCTGCTGCGAGAGATTAAATATAAAGTAAAGATGACTGCAACAGAAAGCAGGAGTCAGTGCAATAACTGAAAACATGGCAATTGCTTCAGTGCACCAATGTCTTGCACCGGACCCCAGGCCATCTAAACTGGTTGATAAAACTCATCCCAGGATCAAAATATGTGACTATTTTTGCCGTAAAATAACAAAAAATGTATTACACCCTTGCGTCACATTGATGGTCTCTTTTCGTCAGCTTTGTATCACAGTGAATTTTAAGATGTATACCTTGGCATTGATATCAAAGTTAAAAATGTAGTACTGTGATAGCAGCAGAATTGTATTTTCTAGTTTGAGCGCCAAAAAAGGTGCCCACATTAAACTCTAAACTGGCACATTGACATGCTTCAATGCATTTCCTCTTCACTCAGTGCTGCGGGCCCTAGACGCATAAAAGATTGAAAAGCTATGGCCAGATGTCTGGGAAATTAAGAGTCTCAGTATATTAGTTAACAGAGGACCAAATCCAGAACTCAAAGCTTTATAGTATTTTATCGTGTGGTAGTAAATTGCAGCAGTCAGCCGCCGGATAGAAGGAGAAAAGCAGTTCTGCGGAGAGTTGAAATGTGTGTGGAGTTTCTTTTTTGTAATGGGCTGTCAGCTGTCTTGATTTGTACACAAGCCGAAGGCTGAGGCTTGGGTGACTGGCATTTTTAGTAACACACAGTAAATTGTTTCTCCAAACCAATTCATGTCTTTTTTCTAAATTTAAAAAGCAGCATTTTCAGCAAGGCTATTTTTATGCAGGCTTGGAGAAGGGTTAGAGAAAGGTCAGTTTTGAATTTAAACAAGAAGATATTTTTCAACTCCTGTCAGCGAAGGATACGCGTTTCCTCGATTTATGAGCGGAAAGCACAAATATAAATTTCCCAATAAGTGCTCTTCACTTACAGTGCATCTCTCTCGCTGGCTGTGTTTGTAGGCTGTGTTTGTACCTGTGTCTGTGATGTGAAGGGTCATCACTCATATATGTGTCAGCTCCCTATGCACCGCCTCCTTTACCGATCCTCCTTCCTACAAGCCAACCTTCTGCTGCTCTTTCCTCCAGTTAACCCCCACAGGGAAGCCTGGAGGGAAAATCGTCCTGCCTCCTTTTCTCCCTCCTCCTAGAGAAAGCATCATGCTTCCCTCCCTCTTTCTTCCCCACTCCCCCCCTTCCTTTTCTCATGCACACAACCCTCTCTCGTCTCCATTCATTCATGCGGAGGAGAAGACGCTCAGCCAGGCATAGCTTATACACATTCACGTTAAGAGCAGGTGAAGAGGGAGGAAAGAGCGAGGAGCTGTTTTGGCAGAAAGAAGAGAGAATCAGGGAGAGAGAGAGAGGGAGAGAGAGAGAGGGGGAGATATCTCAGTCTGCCTCAGATACAGTATTGGGTGTGTTACTGTGAGTGTGTGCACTGTGGAGAGGTGTTGTTCACCATGGCTGGCAGCGTGTTTGGAAGGCTCTCCCTGGAGGAAGGGGACTCAGCCAACTCCCTGGAGGGCCTGGAAATCAAGCTGGGGGGAGAAGGTAAGAACACCAAGTCCCTACCTGCTGGGTGTGTGAGGGATGCAGGATGGTTTATAAAACAGATGAGCTTTCCGGCTATGTTTTGTCACAGGTTTGGGAAGATATGCTGCACAGAAACTGTGGAGAAGCTGAGCTCTAAGGTTGATCACTGTTAAAATGCAACTAAGCAGGCGGCAGTATGCTTATGTACATGTTGAAGGCGGTTGAGGGCTAGTTGGTGTTTTAAATTCGCATTGCACCTGCTCCCGATGTGCTGGTTCAAACCTCCAGAGTGTGATGAAGATGAGCAGAGACAGATTAGGACCCAGGGCAGCATGTGATGTACAGGAATCCGAGGCAGCAGGCTACAAAGACAGGAAGGGAGACGTAAAAAGACAGCAAGGTGCAGTGGAAACATGCCACATTTTCTTTTATTTCATTTACAGCGAGATGCCTTATTGTAAACGGAGAGCAGAGTGAGAGACAGAGGAATGCACTTTGAGATAAGTGATAAGTAAAGAAAGCAAAAAGATAAGAAGTCAGTACAAGCAGAACAGCCTGTATAAAAGCAAGTGTGTATTTGTTGTTTGATGATAGTGTACAGATAATGTTTGCTCACGCAGCACTGAGTGGGACATACCATACATCCTATTCATTATTGATGGAGTTAATTTATATTACATGGGGTTGCATACTACACAGTCATATGTTCTGACATGTATTCCTGTACTGTTATTTGCTTACATGTATTTGATGCTGTCATATTAAATTAGTCAAGGTTAGAAGCATCATTACATCATTGCCAAGTGTATTGCATGTCATACAGTATACTGTGTTACAAGATATCCTCTGCTCTGTAATGTAGTTTGACAAGACAGCAGTGACAGCCATAATGAATCACATTTTCTGTCAAAGCATTCGCATCCTGTCTATCAGTTCAGAGTGTGTGTGTGAGAGAGAGAAGGATAAAGAGAGAGACCTCCAGTGCATTGTACATTCATGGTGAGTAGGTAGGGGGTCATTCATATGCAACAGTGTTCTGATCGGAGACAGCACGCTTGAAAGTGTCAGACTCACAACCTTCAAATAACTCGATGGCTCTCTCACTTTCACCCCTTCTCCACAATACACAGATCTTCCCAACGAAACCCTCACACTATCAGAGGAATATTCTGTGTGCTTACTGGACTAATGAAGCAATGTTCAAACACAGATGATGGATCATTGAGTACAGTGTGTTGGTAGGATTAGGCTGTCAAAGATAATCGCTGGCTTTCAAGAGATTGGGACAATTGAATTCTTTTCTGGCTGAGGGTATTCGATAATGCGGTGACACTGGCAATTATTTTGTCCGTATCGCACCCTAACGATCTCTGTTTGCGCTTTCATTAACTGCTTCAGGGGAAATAGATGTACAGTCAAAGTCAAAATGTTTGCCTCCACACTGCAAGTTCAGTCGATGAAGTTGTTCATGTTAGTTTCCCCCCCAAAACTTCACATGAAACCATCTCTCGCCCTGACTCTCTGGGGCCATGGGGTGAGGTGTAATGGGAGCTGCTGTCCATTTTCAAAATGTCAACAAATATCACAAGTGTTGTCTCCAGTGGTGACCTTCAGCCAGCTAATAAGGCGATCCAGCCCGTGCCCATATCATGCCAGCTTGGAACAAGCATCACCATGGGGAGGATGTGGTGGCTGAAATGGCAGCTTTAAAGTCCCTTGTCCTGCTGATTGGCCAAGAGAGAGGAGGTCAGGGCTGTCTTTCATGGGTCAGTCATGCACAATGTTGCAATGGTTAGAACTGTTACACTTTTGCAAAGCCAAGCAGAATGTAGTGGATTCTGTTATGGAAAATCTTATGAACTCAACCAAATAATAAAATTAAAAGGATATATTACGATCACTATTAACCTGACAACATTATCTTACAACATAGTAGGCTATGCTGCCTTTTTAAAATGAATACTGATAACCTTTGCAGTTTAATTCAAGAAAAGGTTTCTATGTGTAGTTTTTTTTTTTTTTTTTTTTGCAGAACCTGCTTTTGCTCAAAATAATATCCAGGAAAATAACTGCTACATGGCCTAATTTCTGTGTCTTGGATTAGTGAAAACCTTAAAAAAAAGTTCTTTACACCAAGTTCTACACCATTAATTCGTAATGACAGGTTGGTAGGACTAAAAACTTGGTTTTTATGTTACGTGATGAAGGTCTACTGGCTAATAAACTAATTAAGTGATGTAATATGCAGGAAACTGAGAAGAAACCAGAAATCCTGTACAAGAACATCCCTAGTACACCCACATCCGCAGTACAGGCGATTTCAGTTGCTTTGGCTGATTAGATGTCGTCTGAGGACTGTGCGGGTGTGTACACACTGTAGTTGTTTGACTCTCACTCTCCCATTCCTGTTAGCGTTATTGAACCTATTTGGGCGGGACAATGACCTGAGTCGGAAAAAAACGTTCATGTCAGCCAGTGTCAACAAACTGTTGATAAAAGGTAACCGTTACATCTAAATAAAATCTAATATTAACACTAATGCAATCGATTCAAGTACTTTAAAAGGAGCTATACATCATTTGTATCTATAACTTGTTAACAAGCTGCTCCAAACACATAACACTGCAAAAGTAGCTAACTGAGGCTATTTCAACAATGTGACTATTTTGCTGACATTGCGAGAGTGCCTCATGATTAGCACAAAGAGTTTGTTGACCTCACGTATTTCCCAGCATAGCTCCACCCAACCTCAGCCTGAGCAGAGGACTGATCAGCCACAAGTGACAACACCTGTGGGGGTGTGCAGGACCTTTTTAAATTTAAGTTTCCCAATGCTAAAAGTTGACATCAAGACCCGTCAAGCCCTACATTAGTAGCTGTATATTACATTTTCTGCATCTGTCTACAACTGCATTTATACAGTAGATAATTTAAATAATGCAATTTCCTGCTGTCTATAATTATGCTAACCAGATGAGGAGAGCTATTTATTTGAAGGCAAGCCTGTTCAAGTTGCACATACACACACACACAGATTGACCACACAAGTACGTTACACAATAGATGTGCCCACACATGCTTCACACAACGTTTTCTGAACTTGTCATGATGAACCAGCTTGTCTTTTCAATGACGCTCCATGAGGAGGACGTTGACTTAATTATTCAGAGTTGAGCACACATACACACACACCAGAGCAGTGTTGTCATTTTAGCTGTAATAGTATTCTGTATGCTCATTGTTGCTGCCTGAATTGGAGAAGAAAAGACTGATAGCACTCTGCAAGGACATCAAGATGGAACGAATCAAGCACATGCCATAAGGACAAATGAATCCTGTACTTCAGTCATAAATGATTAATCAGTTCTGGTACACACAATGGAATATACTCCAATCCAATATAATTCTCCACCACTGTCTTAGACATTCATCTTTTGCTACCTGAGGGATTGATAGTTATATTTTGCTGGAGAGCAGGGAGCAGAATCAAATCTAAGAGCAACCTTAAAGTATTTAATAATGTCTGTTGAGGCCCCAGAGTATTTTATTACAGAGAGATGACTTTGGCAATTTGAAATAGTTTCCGTGTCATTCGCAACATGCTCTTTTCTATCATTTTAATAGAGTGACAGAGGAATAAGACTGCATTAACTTGTGTGTCCAGGAAACAATGAGAATATCAATGCGTTTTCCAGAAGACTGCTCAGAAATCTGTCAGTGTATTCACAGGACAAAGCAGGTGTTATTACTACAGGGTCACTCTGCACACTGAAAAGCTTAACATTGACCTTATCCATTGAAAGTACCACGATTAATCACCACCAGGTCTTTGCTGCGACTGACTTTCAGTGCCCCTTTCAGTGTAATTCTGGCTATACAATGAATTTTAAGTCCATTTTCCAGACTGAAATATGTTTTGTAGTAAAAACACGATAACACAGATTAGGTACTTGTGAATATATTGTTACTCATGGTTTGCTGAGAACCCTTCTAATCCAGCACCTCTAAAATAACCAAAATAGTATAAATCAAGATGGTGGCAAGAGTTTTGTGATGAGAATTTTTTATTGTTGTTGAACTCATATTCATTGATAGTCTGACATTGTTTTAATGAAACACATGCTGCTTTGGTGTTTTGCCACCATCTTGTGACTTCAGATCTTTACGTTTTGTCCCATCGTCTTTCATCAAAGACATGCCAATCTTGCTCTGCTCATCCAGTTATTCATGTTTTCAGAATTTGTCGATAATTTAAAAAATGTATGTGGGTTAAGGTTAGAGTAAGATTTGGTAAGAATAGATCCCATCACTAAAACTTTGGTAAGGTGTCAAATTGATGCATCAATCAAAGCGTCCACACGTTGTCTGAATTGCGTACACCCAGTTTATTATGTAAGATTTCAGTCAAACAGATCTTCAGACAAGCCAAACATACACAGAACATATCATGTGCTACAGGGCAAAGAGACATCAACTATCAATTAACACCCCTCAGGTGAGAGGGCTTTTTTGTGGGAAGCAAAACACTTATTATGTATTGCATATTACAAAGCATTGTAAGTGCTTTAAGCTTGAGAATATTGTAAAGCATTAATATTTAAACAGCTATAATCAATATTTTTGTAATAAATGTATCAAATGATAATGTGAAAACAATGTGACAACGTAAAAGGAGTCATTTGTGATGAAGCTACAGAGAATTATCACCAGAATTGGCAGCTCCCCTCGGCTTTACAGAGTTTTATAGTGAGTTTCAGCTCAGTGTTTAGCTGTCCGGCCACAACTTAACTGTTTGGTTCACTCTCACTGCTCTTATGGCGTCATTTTCAGCCTCAGCAGGCAGCTGTTTTCAGTGAAAAAGCTCTAAAAACTGTACACTACAGTTCCTGCTCAGCAAAACAGCAGACAGACACAGTTAGCAACTAGCAGCTAAAGAGCCAGTTATTTCCCTCAGGAGTTGGTGGAAACCAAAAACAACATTACCTCTGTCTGCCCATTACCTGTTGATATTCTTCTGGGTAGAGCATGTATTTGTGTTTTAAGACAGTTTTGTTTATCTCAAAAAATTCAGCACACCAAACTGTTTTTATTGCCAGACACTGGAAGTAGAGTCAGCTGCACACTCCACTCCTCTGTGTTTAAGACCCCAGGAGGATTCACGCATGGAGAAACACCAGTGCAACCCACATCTCTTCCTCCATGTTGCACCCTCCCTCAGCTCCCCTCTCCATCCTCTCTCTGTTTCCCTAAGCGCTGCTCCATAGCAACAGAACAACCTTCACTAAGTGCTGGCTAAGAGGTTCATGTTCCCCCGCTGTGCTCTAACCACAAACAATAACAGCCCAGATTGTTTGGCTGCCTCCATGACATTGCATTTAATTGTATCTCTCCTTGGAGGTGAAGTTGCACTCAGATGAGACTTTAAGAGACAAAAGCACCTTTAATTTGGGTTCCTTGTGATTACATGTCCTCTATTGTCACCATGGCAAGGAAGCTGTTATTCTAGTAATCTTTGTTGAGAGGTGATGCAGGAGGCCACCACAGTGTGTTATTATTGTACATTTTTATTAGCTGAATGACACATTGCTGACCAAATAGCATTTTACCTTTAAGGTTTTCTCTAAAGATGTAAAACTGACATTACATTACCATGATTGAGTAATTGCTTCCTTAAATGTCAGTTTTCTTCTCTAGTTGTTAACATTTTTGAATGAACCATCTCAGTCTCTTGGGAACTTTTGATTTTTGTGTTAATTATTTATCTGCTGTACTCCTCTTTCAGGAGTTTCCCCCTTAAATCCGGTAGACACACAGTAGTAAAATAGTATAAAAACAAGACCTTCTCAAGCATGAAAAGAGATTTAAATTTTACAATATTCCCCCGGAAGAGTAGGCTCTGTAGAGCACATGACGCACATGTAGCTGGCTCACTCTGTCCGCACACCTGGGTCCCTTTTTGTCATTTTAAGCCCTCACCTGCTAAATGGAGTTCTCTAATGGTATCGAGTTACAGTGTGTAGTATAGGGAATTCAGATTCACTGAAGCAAAAAATGACTTTTGCCTGAGTTCTCACCCTTTAAAGGCTCAGAGGATGAAAAAAAAAAAAACGGAGTATATTATTATGTAAATGTCTACATGCATGCTGATATGAGACATGAGAAGGAAGAAAGATAAATACAGTTAGTGATTAAAAAAATGCAGTTTGGTGAAGTTTATGTGGGTTTATGCAAGGGAGGGTGGCTTTGACAGCAGATACAAGATGAAAAACTCCTGAATGCTAAAGAGAAAGTTGTTTTCAGAAGAAAGTTGCAGTCCCGAAAACAGAAAATAAATGCTTTAGTCTGACATTCAGACTTCTTCCTGTGTGAGCTTTTGACCTGCATGGCCAATCCTCTGTTGTCTTTGCTTTGATGCTTGCCAGTGAAGATAAGGGAAGCAACCCTATGTTGAGAGAAGAAGGGCAGCGAGACCTGAGAAGGAGGACAAGTTGGATTTTTATTAATCACTATGAATAATAGAACGACCCCAGGCATACTCAGCACTGGGGAAATGGCTATTATTCTCCAGTCCCTTTCACACCTTCTCATGATTCCTCTGTGACGTCCAAGCTATAACAATATCACAAGTCAAGATATTTCTTGTTTCCTAATGTTTTTGTTCAACATCCTTGATGCACTGTGGAGTAGCAGCTCTCAGTTTTATCAGGATTGTTGGTTCTGATTGAGGCTGGAGTGAAAGGGGAAAGGATAAAAATGATTAGTAACATTTGTAAATATATTAAGATGGCATGGGCATGTAAGAAAAAGTTAAATAAGAATCCAAACCCCCCCACTAAACTGTGGAAAGCAGTGAAACAATGATAAAAAGAAAAAAAAAACTCCTACACTCCCCACACGTCTAGGCGAAGCAGAGACAAGCTAACATCGGGAAAAGTGCCTATGTGGCAACAACACTGGCGTACAGTTGCTGTGATTAAAGAGAATTATGCAGGACCTATAAGCCGAGCCTGCTGGTCTGATATTCTTTGCCAGGCGCAAATCTGGCAACTCTCCTGCTGGAGCAGAGCTGCTGTTCAAGGGGAAAAAGAAGAAAAACAAGACTTCACTGCGGAAGACCGGTGTAATTATTTATTTAATTTACTTATCAAATTATTCAGAGAGAGGGCGGATGGACTGTGTAATCATCAAGGTCGTCTTCCTCTGGCCTTCTTGCCTTTGTGGCTGTCTGTCTTTAAATCTTGTTTTCTGAGTGAAAGCAAAGATGAGGATAGCTTCTTGTCTTTATGACTGCATGTACATGGATATACAGTAAATGTGCACGTAAAAATACTTCAAAAACACCACAGAAGAAGACCAAAATATCTATTACTCCTCTTTAAGCACCTTAACAAAAAAAACCTCCCACTGTGCTCTGCTGAGCAACAGAAACATAAATCATTTGCTTGACAGACCTGAACTGCACACAGAAACACACACCTTGTGTGTGTGTACAGGATCAATGGACACACGTTTCTCTTCCCTAATCTGTGTTTTCACTCTTCTCTGTAGAATATTAACTTGGACTAATGAGTTTAGTGTTTAAAAAGGGATAATTGTAAGGGAATTAGGGAACATTTTCTGTTGGAGTCGATAGTGTTTGACTGTTTATTGTCAATAGAGCAGCATCAGGCTGCACATCAATATAACCACTGAATAGAGTAATGGTGCTCTGGGTTAGAGAGACTTATTCATGATCCCAAATAGTCACGGGTCTCTTTTTTTCACAAGAACAATGTGAATTCTTCCATTAAGTGATATTCTGTGGATCATTGAAAACTTTATTTCCGTCGGTTTATTGGCTTTTAGCAATGCTAGTGGCATGGCTCAATAGATAGCAATGTTGGTCGGTCCATACTGAAATATCTCAACAGCTGTTGGGTTAGCTTGCCATGAAAGTTTGTGCAGACCGTAGAATGTATGGTACAGACATTCATGCTCCCCAGAGGATAAATCCTACTGACTGGTGATTGCCTGAGTTTTCCTAGGGCCACCACCAGGTTGACATTTCTGGTTTTTAGTGACATGTCTTTGCAACTGTTGCATGGATTACCATGAAATTTGGTTCAGACATTCATGCTCAGGATAAATTGTTATCACTTTGATGATTCCTTAACTTTTCCTGTAGCACCATCATCAGGACACATTTTCCCAGTACTTTGGTTTATATACAAATACTTTACTATATGCTTTAGCTGTTTTTTTTGTGTGTATAGTGCTAATCAGCAAATGTTGCATGCTAACACACTAAACTAAGACAGTGAAAGTAGTAAACGTTATACCTGCTAAACATCTGCATGTTAGCATTGTCACTGTGAGCAAGTTGTCCTGCTGATGTTAGCATTTAGCTCAAAGTACTGCTCTGCCTAAGAATAGTCTCACAGACTATGGCATGGCTTTAGACTCTTATTTATTGGCTTTTGTGCCATTGGTCACTTTAAATGCATGTCTATCTGTATCAATGTTCCCAGACCCGACCATCGACCGACTAATTTTCCTTACTCATGCACATGGGACTCATGGGGTTTTTAAATATGCTAGCTTGCTAGCTCGCTCCTATAACTCAGCTCAATAGGAAGAACACAGACATGCATTTCATATTGGAACATACATTGAACCAAAGTGTACTGTAAATGTTGCATATAGTTCAAGTTCATGTCTGCAGAGTTCTGTCATAAGGTGTGTCACACATCTATAATGTAAAATTATACTTTGGCCATTAGTGTACAGTAGAGGAAATCAATGTACTATAAGTCATCCTGTCATTTTCCTTTGCGAAGGTGCTACATGTTTAAAACCTGGTTAGAATTAGAACATAGAAAGCAATTGGGACAAAACTAATTAGCAGCCCTCTAATTGGACCAATCACCTCTTAATGCTGTGTTATGCCCTTATTAGGAGATGAGACCTATGAAGTGGGCCGTTCAGGATCTGTGGTGAACAACCAATCTGCCTGCTTTGTGAAAATTAAAAGCCAGTGTTGTATTTTTAGCTTTGGAAACAAAGGCCTCAGTGTCTGTAAATTACAGCAGACAAATGTTCCCTGTGAATGAAAATGACCACTCTTCTGACAGCTATGTCTGCTGTGATTAATTCCTGCTGGTAGGTGATGTCAGTGTGGTTGGCACCTTTTTAATGAGTAATATACCAAGTCAGTGGAGATGCTTTGAAGTTAAACTGAACCTTCCCTGACCTTCATCACATTGTTGATGTCACCTTGCAACTGCTGATTGATTGGTCGTCTTAATGAGCGATGTCTGTCGTTTAGCAGTTTGATTTTACATCTTTGAGTGTGTGTGCGCATGTATTTCCTTTCCTTTATGGAATTATCATCAAGGGTGCACCATGACCCAGAAAAAAATGCACCATTGGCTTATGCCATATTAAAATCTAGTCTTATCCAAACAATGTACTGTAGTTTGGTGCAGGCATACAAACTGATGAACACTAGAAAATCATATGCAAACTGGTAAAAGTGTTTATTCTCTCAGCAACTTTGTTGTTGTTAAGCAGCTGTGTGTGTGTGTGTGTGTGTGTGTGTATGAATGAACATACACTATATGGACAAAAGTATTGGGCCACTCCTCTTAATCATTGAATTCAGGTGTTTCATTCAGTCCCATTACCATAGGTGCATAAAATCAAGCACCTAGCCATGCAGTCTGCCTTAACAGACATCTGTGAAAGAATGGGTCGTTCTAAAGAGCTCACTGAATTCGAATGTGGTACTGTAATAGGAGGCCACTGTTGCAACAAGTCAGTTCGTGAAATTTTTTCTCTCCAAGATATCCCACGATCAACTGTAAGTGGTATTATTATTATAAGTGGAAACGTTTAGGAACCACAGCAACTCAGCCACGAAGTGGCAGACCACGTAAAGTTACAGAGCGGGGTCGCCGAGTGCTGAGGCGCATAGTGCGTAGAAGTCGCCAAAGCTCTGCTGACTCAATAACTGCAGAGTTCCAAACCAGCTCTGGCATTAATGTCAGCACCAAAACTGTGCGCCGGGAGCTTCATGGCATGGGTTTCCATGGCCGAGCAGCTGCATGCAAGCCTTACATCACCAAGAACAATGCCAAGCGTCGGATGGAGTGGTGTAAAGCACGCCGCCACTGGACTCTGGAGCAGTGGAAACGTGTTCTGTGGAGTGACGAATCACGCTTCTCTATCTGGCAGTCTGATGGACGAGTCTGGGTTTGGCGAATGCCAGGAGAACGTTACCTGCCTGACTGCATTATGCCAACTGTAAAGTTCGGTGGAGGAGGGATAATGCTATGGGGTTGTTTTTCTGGGGTTGGCCTTGGCCCCTTAGTTCCAGTGAAGGGAAATCTTAAAGCTTCATCTTACCAAGTCATTTTGGAAAATTCTATGCTTCCAACATTGTGGAAACAGTTTGGGGAAGGCCCTTTTCTGTTCCAGCATGACTGTTCCCCAGTGCACAAAGCAAGGTCCATAAAGGCATGGTTGGATGAGTTTGGTGTGGAAGAACTTGACTGGCCCGCACAGAGCTCTCACCTCAACCCCATTGAACACCTTTGGGATGAACTAGAACGGAGAGTGCGAGCCAGGCCCTCTCGTCCAACATCAGTGTCTGACCTCACAAATGCTCTTCTGGATGAATGGGCAGGAATTCCCACAGACACGCTCCAAAATCTTGTAGAAAGCCTTCCCTGAAGGGTGGAAGCTGTTATAGCTAATGTGTAGGTGGCCCAATACTTTTGTCCATATAGTGTATTTAAGAACGTAAAAAAGACTATCCAATTCCTTTAGATACATCAGTAATATATGTCAGTATTCATGCAATGTCTGTGAATTGCACACCTCTGTTGTGTGCTCACAACAGATTACAGAGATATAGGCTACACATATAGGCTATATCCCTCTCCGAAAATCACTCAGAACTCCTCTGTGTATGTTGTCTGCTCCACTTGGTTAAAATATCTTAAAACTAAAGACCCTTTGTGATGCACATTTGAATCTAAACATGGCGATAATCCTAACAAGACAGAGAGTATGAAGGCCTTCCCTTTCAGTTGATTGATCCCATACAGACTTCTAAAAGCGAAATTGGAGGAAGTGCTGAATACTGTCAAAGTGCAGTGCAGCTCAGTCATTAAAGATCTAATTTGGGTGCCTTGATTAAATCTTACATAACCAACACAACACTGTCACAAAATCAACCATACACATGCCTGGACTTTTGTGCACGGGACTCTTCTACAGCCTCATGTTCCAGATTTCTCTCTTGTCATCATTTGTTCAGACAAACTTATCAGCCATGTTTGGATAATGAGCCCCCTGTCAGTTGGCTCCAGAGGTCCCCCTCCATAAATCAATCTGTACTCATGGTATGGGGGGGCTCTTGTGAGAGCAAGGCTCTGCTTGCCAGGCCTGTACTCCCTGTGCACTCGTCCTTCTCAGCAACCAACTGTCTTTCCAGCTGTCACCATTCTCTCATGATCATCACACAGTCTGTTCCTGCTCAGTACTGAACATTTGTTCTTGAAATGACCAAGGAAAGAGTGTCTAATATGTGAAATTGAAATAGAATTTTAAATGGAAAAATTAAGCAGATATACCAAGGTCTATGTGTTTTATTCAACATATTATTCATCAGAAAGGTTTGAATTAAGAGACATTACTCTGTGTGCGTGTAGTAGTAGTAGTAGAGCTGTTGATAACGTGGAGGAGGATCCTTCTATTCTCTCCACCACACTTCATTTGTCCTGTTAATTAACACTTAATCTGCAGACTTAACCCTCATGTTGTGTTCATTTCATGTTAAAGAATTTTGTGTTCCCGGTCAAAAATGACTGTTCCATTAAGACTCACCATAAAAACTGTAATACATATATTATCACTACTTGTTGTGTTAGATTTTTTTTTATCAACTTAAGTTCTTATTAACATTACAAGTTTTGAATTTCTATTTGTTATTTATGGCCTGTATGCCTCATTGATCTGAGCTTATACATCTTGAATTCAAGTTCTAAATCACATAATTTCTGGATTATTTTGACTATAAGAAATAATCAGATGAAACATAGTATACTGTTTATCACAGACTACTTTGGGTCAAAGTTACCAAGGACATTTGTTTTGAAACCATTTAAAATTTTTATACAGTCACATAAAGTAACACCTCTTGTGTTTCCGGTCAAAAGTGGTTTCTGGAGTGACATGGTGGCCCGAAAAATTGTCTGACCAGACTCTGCATCCCATAAACTGCTGGTAGATTTGTTTCTGGATCTGTACACACCAGTCAAAATCAAAAGACCCATTTATGCGTTGATGTCTGTCTGGGTTATCTCCTTCCAATTGTCTTTGTAGATCCATTTCCCCTCCAAGTTGGTCATGTTTACCACTATGGTTTCGATGGACTCAGTCAGGAACAGTTCAAAGCAGGATTTGATGTCATCAATCCGAGACACAGCATATTTTTTAGTTCCTGGGGTCATCCTGATGACATTTTCAGCTGAAAGCCAACCTTGATTCTCAGGTGGGGATGAAGACCAGGATAAGTTCCCATTCTTTGACTTGAATGTGACAGCAGCCTCAGCATGGCCATCCTCTTCACCACTGGATTCCTCCCCATCAGTTATTTCTTGGTCTGGATTATATTCTGTGTCGTCTTCAGCTTCTGACACTTCCTCCTCTAATCCATCCTCACTGCCAGTTTCCTGGCCTCTCTCCTCCTTACCAGTGTGGTGATCAAATATATAATCAAGAGCCTCACTTACGGTATATCGATCTGCCATAGTGCTGCCACACAATGAACTGTGAGCAAGGCCTCAAAAAAGCATTATATGCCAAAGCTACAAGAAAAGTTCAATATTAATGAAACTATGTTGCAACTGTCTGTGAGAACTGCCAACAGGTGTTGCTCCCGTGGGAGAGAGACTCTACTGGGCAAAGGTTCCCGTAGTGGTTGCCAGGGAACCCAAGGTGTGTGTGTGTG